>JBCJKH010017559.1:0-22346 GCA_039877255.1 Loriculus beryllinus
GTAGGCGGTGGCGGCGCAGGCAGGTGGGTGATGCGCCGGGTGCCCCAGGGCGGTGGCGGCGGGCCCGGAGGCGGCGGGCGGCGGGTGCTGCGGCGGGTGGTGAGCGTGGCCGGCCCGCGGGCAACACTGGGCCTCGCCGGCGGCGGCGGCGGGGAACTGGCTCTTGAGGAGTGGGACGGCCCCGGCGGCGGCGGCAGGGCGGGAGGAGTGCAGGTGCGAGGTGACACAGAGAGGGCAGACGCAGAAAGCGCCGCTCTTGCGGGACGGGCAGCCCGGGCCCGACACCGACATGACGAGAGGGGAAGGCATGCTGAGAGGGATGAAGAAGTCCTGGCTGTGGTGATGTTCAGGCAGGGACGGAGCCGGCCTCGAAGAGTCTTTGATGATTAAGGAGTCGACATAGAAAGAGCGGGACATTTCGGAGGGCTCCAGCCGCAGCCGGGGAGGCTCTCTCCCGAAGCCGGGCTTTTCCTGCTTGGCCAAGTTGCCACTGAAGTCCTGGCGAGGCGAGAAGGTGCTTATGTTTGAGAGCTGAACAAAAGGGTCCCTGGAGAGGGCTGGTCTTAAAGTCCCCCCGCCTGGATCCCCTGTGCCGGGGTTTTATATCAACTATTTAAACACGTGATGGCTGAAAGCCTCGCAGATCTAAATCTCCCCGGCTTCCCAGGCCGGCAAGAGAGGCTGCCGGGGGGCGGGGGAAAGGGGGACAAGACCGGGGGGGGGGAGCCCAAAGTGTGTGTGCTCGCTCAGTGCCTCGCCTCCGCCACGGATAAATTATAGGAGCAGGGAGGCCGGGGAGGGGGGGCTGCCCGGGCTGCTCCGCTGCCCCGACACACGTCCTGCTTGCTGGCACATCCCCCTGTCATCAAACCCAGAGGGGGTGTGTAAAATCGGTCGGAGATGTTCTGCTCTGGGCTTCCCTCGCAGGGAGGGAAGGAGGGAGGGGAGCAGGTGATGCGCTGAAACAAGCGGCTCAATGTCGCCCGCCCTCCCATCTCCCCTCATAGACTGTCATCCAAAGAGCCATGACTCCTGCGGACCAACACCTTTCCCCAGCCCTGTCTCCACCTTGCGCTCAGGACTCCTTCAGGTATCCCTTTCGGCACCAGAAAGGCAGAAATACCGACATAGATATAAAGTTAAAGATCGCGCGGGTGCGTGTGTCTGTGCACACATATGTGCACCGCGTGGGGTTTGATGGTTGGCTTTTTTTCCTCCTCGCCCTTTTCACCCCCAGTGAATCTTGCCAAATTGGCAATTACTCCAACGGACAAAGCCTTCAAATATCTGGACACTTCTCAGCCAAACGGCATCAAAACGGAAAACTTCCAAGTGAGCTCCCCTGACTTCAGGACCGCAGCGCACAGCGCTAATGAAAGAGAACGTGTCGGGGGGGGTGGGGGGGGGAGGTGGTGTGTTCTTTGATCTCCACCAAGTCTGCTGAAGCAAACAGTCAAAGTAAAATTGGATAAACAGTTAAATACGGTCGGCGGCTCCGAAGCATTTCAGATTGCATTAAAAAGCCAAGGTGTTCACAGCATATTACACGATTTTCCAATGACCTGTTTTATGGGAGTTTAAGAAGAAACCATTAATGGAAGGGCGATCGCCTTCTCGTTTGGCAGATGCGAAGCGGCGTTTAAAACGGACTGCGGATCTCATCCCGCTTGAATCGGGAAAGGGAAGTGACAATTGTGCTCTAAAGCAGAAAACACAGACTACGCCTGATTAGCAAGGGGCTGAGCAGAGGCCGGGGAGTGAATGAATGGCCGTAAGGTCCCTAGAGGCGGTTATCAGGCCCCAGAGCTAGGCCCGGAGCTGGACATCCCACCAGCTCTCCCTCACACCCACTCGCTTTCTGTGAAACCCCAGCAAAGTAAAACTGCTGCTGGAGACGGCGCTTCCTCGCCCCCGGGACCAACGAGGCTCAGCAGTATAAGTCGAGCCCTAAGAAGGGCAGGCTCTCGCCTGCTGTCCCGTTCTCCAGCCCTGCTTGCCTCCCCTCACCACCTCCACAACCGAACACGATGCAGCAGTGATTTTAGGGACACTCCGCACTCGGCGATCTGAGGATTTATGGGTGGCAATTAAAGTTTTATGAATTGCAGCTGAGGCTGGTTATGGAGCTATTTGAATGTGATTAGAATTCAATTAGAAAGTGTTTACCGGCGGCGGAGCTCCGGAGTGTAAACAGGCAGCTATTCCAGCAATGCGATAATCCCGCGTCTTGTGACAACAATTAGGGACTCGCGGGGTTTAGGCGGGTGTGCTCTGACCTCGCTAGTTTTCCCCAAACTACTGCTGACGGCTCAGCCCATGCCTCGGAGCGGCCAGGCCCAGGAGTCCCGGGCAGCGGTGGGGCCAGCACAGCTATCCGAGCCCCAGTCGGGGCGCTGAGGAGCGCGGTCCCGGGGGTACCCTGGGGTCTGTCTTCAGACCTCCGAGGGCCTTCGAGGTTTTCATCACGGGCACAGTGCACAGTAACTGGATTCTGCCTGTCTCTTCCCGTTTAAAACACAGTTCATCTGCCGGAAATTTGAATTAATCTCATTGTTTTCTTCTCCTTTTTTTCTTCTCCTTTTTTTCTTCTCCTTTTTTTCTTTTCTTTCCTTTAAGAGAGGCTAATCTGGAAAAGAATAATAAAAAAACTCCACCGACCTCAATAGAGAAAACTGTCTGCAGTGATAGAGTGGGTCTGGGGAGGGGGCTGTCCTAAGGGAAAGCAGACAGAACAAGAGTCGGATCAAAATTGCAATTTGTAATTGTTATAATAAATCAAATGCAGTGATAAAAGAGAGTAGAGAAGAAAAAAAAAAAAAAAAAAAAACAAAAAAAAACCCAACTCCACAAAGAAAAACCCACCCTTGAAAGCCAGAGCAAGAAAAGAAGTCATTTGAAAGCAAAGATATCCCAAACCAGGCGGAATGATGCAAGGCGTGCGCCCACATCACATCGGCCTCGTTACAATTTTATTTTTCAATAATTCTGTCCGATAAAATTTCATTGTCCATTAAGTAATCCCCGAAATGAGAGCTCTTATGAGCCTATAATGAGCTCTAATTGCTACGACTGGGAGAGCCACGTGGAAGGATTTAGAAGGTATTAAGCAGTTGGGTACAGAGCACAGGCTGTTACCTAGCCATTACTTTCATAATTCAAGGAGAAAATTAGTCCTTTTAAGGGAAAATCCTTTGATTCCCTTCATTCTGCTCGGGGTGACAGAGTATAGCTTTGTCTGCCTTTAGTTCAAGACAGTGTAACAAATGAGAATGTAACGAAATTGCCCCCTTTTGAAAGTGGAGCAGTTCAAAAAGAACATCAGAGCCGCTCCCCTGGTCCGCCGAGCGCAGGACTGGGTGCTGGTCCTTCTTTTCTTCCAGATGTCTCCAACACCTTTATGTAGAAGAGATTCACGGCTCAAATGACAAAAGCAACTCTTTCCCTTCCCTCCCCCAACCCTAGCAGCTCCCGGCAGAAGAAAAAGCCATGCCCGCCCGGAGACAGCGCCAGCTCCCAAGCGCGCATCTCCGCGGAGTTCACAGGAGAAGCTGCCTCTCTGCAAGGCGCCGCAGATAGAGAACACGTATAGACCGTCACAACCACCCCAAAACAACCCGCAAAGCCACCTGTGCGGGGCAGCCGTGGCCGCAAGCACCCCAGTGGGGTGACAGGCGGCGGCGCTGGGCGGGATGGGCCCGGGCTGGAGCAGGGCCCGGGCAGGAAAGCTGCGCTCGAAATAGAGCCCTACGCGGGTAAGCGAGGGGCCGCGGGCCTCTGCGCTGTAACCGTATTTATTCCCTAATTTAACATCGATTTGCTATTAGTTTCCAAAGCGATCGGCCATCTCGAAGTTGTGAAGTGAAGGCAAGCAAAAGACAGGACTTGCCTCCAGCTCCCATTAAGGAGGTCATTATAAAAGCGTGAACAACTCTATTAATGTTTTATTGAAAGCGCATCGTTAACTTGTATCCATCCTTTTCTGAAAGTGGCATTGTGATATTGCTGTCTGTGGCACATCTTACCCAATATAGCCCGAGATTTCTCCTTTATCTGTAACCAAGCAACACTTTCTGAATACCAAAAATTGAAAAGAACCGCTTAGTCTTCAAGAAAGTCCTTAATAATAGTGGAAAAGAACAAAGATCCAGGAGACAACAAAATGCCACAGGGGTGACTTTTCATGAGCAATTATCTCTCATTAATCAGAAGAACAGCTGCAATATTAATTTTCTCTCTTTCTTCCTCTCTTTTCACAGTCCCCAACGTTTGAATAATCATAAATTTTGATTTCATGGAGCAGCAACATTGCCAGCGACTCCCAGGCACAAGCTACCTACACAGGGCGCACGCTTTGCACAGAGCTCCCATTTTAAGGCTGCCAAAGAATAAAAAGAGAAGAAAAGGGAGGAAAAGTTTGGGTTGGGCTGCCTTTTCCCCCCTCCGCCCCGAGCCCGGACTGAAGCGGCAGCCCCATCCCTGCAGCCCCGCCGCCTCGGTCTCTACGGCAAGAAGAGGGGGAGCGCACCGAGTGTCTGCGCAGGCTTAAAGCGTGGGAGTTTTCAACAACCTCGCTGTCCATTTAACTTCCAAACATGAAGCCAAGCGTTGTAGATCTGTCCAAAGAGACAATCTTTGGGCGTAACAGGCATTGTGAGACTTCAAAAGGCCCTGGCGTTATATGCACTAAGAAGCGCATTCAGCAAGAAGGGTGCAATGCCGTTCTTTTCAGGGGCTCAGCCGCTGCTTATTTAACAAGCGGCGAGAACCCCCCCGCTCCTCCAAAGATAAGGATGTAACATTAAAACTCGCTTTTCTGTATTTCAAAGAATCTCATTAAGGGCAGGGGCGGGTGGCCGCTGCGCTGGGGATGGGAACTGTGCCCGGGAAGGGGAGCGTGTAGTGCCGCCTACCCGGCCCCGGGGGAGCACAGGAGAGGCCGAGACCCCACCACCCTCAAACCATACCGGGCACCCGCGTTTTCCCCCCCGGCCCCTGCAGGCACAGGCGCGGGACCTCTCTTTCCCCGGAAACGGGCAGCGGCCTGAAGGCTTACACAAGGACTAGCACGCTGACTGGAGGCTGAGGACGGGGGAGCGTGCTTCTTCCCATTGCCTGCAGATGCAGGTCGCGGGTGCCCTTCCCTCCCGTGAGAGATTTCCTTTGCCTGCAGGCCTGGTCATAAATCACCTCACTCGACCGGACACGGTACACCCTCACCGTATCCCTCAGAAAATCGGGCCGTTTCCGAGGAAAGGGGCTGATGGGGGCTGGTGGTAGCTGGCCGAGAGACCCGCGGAACCTCACCACACAAAGGCAGGACAGGTCCTGGCTCCTCTTTCCCAAGGGGCTACCGAAGTACTCCTGCCCCAGATACCCCCTATTCCCTCCTAAGTGGCTGCAGGCCTTAATCTGTTATTTTATCGGGAGTAGGAACTTCATTATTCGCTTTGCACTTTTCACAATTCACTTTGCAATTCATGTTCTTTCTAAGTGAATCAGGTCTGTACTTAAACCACGCTGGTGTAAGCCTTAATTCTCTCCCTGTTAACCCTCTTAGAAAGACTGTTAGCTCCTTGATGGATTCCATTCAGTGCCTGGGTGCAAAAGAAGCTTCTTGTTTGTGCCTCCTCAGCATACTGAAGTCTACAAGTGGTTTTGCTCACTGTTTTTCCTACAAGAGATCATGTGGAGGAGCCAGAAGAGGAAATCCACAGTGAGATTATTGTTATTCAGTCTTGCCTGGTATTTCTCTGAGCTTTGCTGTGGCCCTAGTACACTTCAGATACAGGCAACATCAGCCCAGACACACCAAGCAGGCCCTGGTTTCATTAACAACCTTTATTTAGAGCTCTAGCTGCTAAATTTGTTAGCTGCTGCAGATGATATGAGAGGGAAAGCTGTGATAGTGTATCTTTAAATGGGATAAAGCTAAGCCTCTGCAACAGCCTCAGTGGAGGTTTATGGTGGGAGATAGAGCTGAAACCCTGAGCTCAGGTGAATCAGAACAAGGATTCAGAATACTGCCATGGCCTCTGGAACACACCAACCATGATCAGTTTTGGTTTTACATGGATGTATCATGAATCAATATGAGAGTGACACTTTGTAGGAATAGGGGCCTCAATCCAGCAAAGAACATGAACCCTCATGAGAAGACTTAGAGAGAGGAGACATGATTGTTGCTTATACCAGTGAGGTAAATGTCCACAAGAGAGAAGGGCTATTCCATCTAAAGAAGAGTATCACAACAACAAGAGGTGGATAAACTCTGGCCAGGCAGAAATGTAGCCTAGGGGAAAAAAAGGAAAACAACCTCTGAGAGAAATGAAGTTCTGAAACTCATTGCGGGGCTTACCAATGGAAATATGAAATGGAAGTAGTTTTAAGAGAAAAATCAACAAATTTCTGCCTGTGCCTGAAGTTACGTGATTCTTTTCTGGACTGAAGACACACACAAATCCTGCTTAATATCCATTTTGACACAGTACTGATTTAAAATTAAGTTGTGGATTATTTGAGAGAACGTATTTTCTAAGAAAGATGCTGGATTGAAATTCCTAGAAGCTAACGTCCACAGAGCAGCTAGAGCATGGCTGGAAGGAGCAGTCCACTGTCTTCCCTGTCTTCTATCCTGTACCTTCTATCTTCATTGTCTGGTTAGTGTTCTGGATACAAACTAGTTTTCGAGGTGGTTTTTTTCCCTTTTTACATCTGCAGTTAAGATAATGGAAGACAAAAGCCACATGTGCTAAAATGGTGATTTTTTTTTTTTCAGAATAAACCTTGGTCTAATTTTGATACAATCTGGAAACCTCTATAAGAAATAAATCTACCATCTCATTTCTTCAGCTCCCTTTTCACAACATATCTTAGCTTTGTCCAAGGAGCCATGAAAACGGATCTCTAATACCTGTGGCTAGAAGCAGCCCTTTTACAATTTAATCCTTTTATATGTATTTGTATCATCAATTTAAAATAAAGCCAAAAGTTTCAGTAAGCAGAGTCTCAGTGAAGTACAGGCTGGAGGTACCCTACCTTTCACTTTGCTGGGAAGAAAATCACATCTTTAAGAAGCACACAATATGAGCATGACAAAATGCAACTAAAGTGAAGTTTTTTATTAAAGCAATAAAGTTTTGCATAGCCTGCTTCTTATTATTTATAATTAATACATTGTTCAAGCTTATATTGGAAGCTTTCTCTTTGAAAAAAAATCAAAGAAATTAAATAATTTCATGTTTTACAATTTTCTGTAAGTATATTAGTTCAAAGACGATTTAGTCTGCTATATCATTGAGGCTATGCCAAAAACTAGTGGAAAAAAATTACAGAAATCCTGAAAATTAGTTTATAAGGCTCAGAGCACTATTCTAGTGAAAAGTAAAGACATTAAAATGGAAAAAAACCCACTACAGTATGCAGCTTCTGAAGAAGGAAGTATTGGAACCTAAACAGCCAGAAGATGTAACCAGGAAGGTATAAGTCTCAATTTTAAAGTGCAGAAAAAATATAATTACTATCATACACTGACCAGATGGAAAACCATGAGCCAAGGAGTCCAGTACCTGAAGAGCAGTTCAGATTCAAGTATCTCCACTTCAGCAGTCTGGGTTCTCTCTGTTACACTGCAGCTGAGCCAAAGACCAACACTCCTATTAAATCACCTATACCTACAGAATACAATTAACACTACAGTGTATAAGAGGCATGACTGTTTGTACCCTCAGACATACTGCGACACACTTGTTAGAAGTCAGAAGATGGAAAGGTTTGGGTAAAATTCTACTCTCATCCAGAGCTATAAGAAAGAGTTACTCCACAGCTATTCTGAATGGTGCAGTGGGAGTAGAATTTGGCCTGGTGTTTTCAAAGGTTAGTTAAACAAAATATGACCCTTTTCAGGCTAGGGGAACAAAAGAGGTCAGCTCATTCTCTTGAGCTACAAAAGGTCTTTCAAGGGTATCAAAGAAATAAAAATAAAAGCCGAAATCACTTCCTAGATGCACACATAGAAATAACACGTGTATGTTAAGGTATCACCCAATGGGAAAAACCCTGGGAGCGTCCCAGTGAGCCTGGCCAGAAATTGACCCACTATGGAAAAGGTGTATAGGTCCAAACAATCAATTCCGTCCAAGGTTCTAGAGCAAGATAGTTGTGGAAATGGGATTTAACCTGAAGTCTTCTGTCTTTCAGCATCACTAAATAACAGTGCTTCATAAGGGATCTTGCAGAATTGCAAAGAACCTGCTGAATCTGAATCTACTTTAATAACTCCTTGGGCAAAGGAAGCCTAAAGGAGCTTCCCTGTTCCTTTGTGGGTAAGAGTTTATACAGGTTTTTCTCCTGCTTGCGAGGACATTCTGGTACAAGCAGTCCACTGTGTACAAACAGATCAGTTACCGAAACATCACTGATTTCATTTATTGTTACTCTAGTCCCTTGGAGGAGAGAAAACAACTTTATACCAATGTCTTAATCAAGCTGCAATAAGATTTACAAATATGATCACAAAGTGCCTTTGAATCATGTGTGCAATTCTTTCCTCTCCTGCTTTCTCACACATGCATCCACTGTATCATTCACATGGTGATAGGATAAAGCACAGATTTTCACTCTGTTTACATCACAGGACAAGGTAGGACAAGACTACCACAAATGAACTCAAAGAAGGAACTGGATCCTAAAGAGAGGCCGTTCCTTTCCAGCATCTTGCTTTGAAAGGGAATCAAGTTTTTTTTCAGATTATTACCATCTCTCACGCTTTACCACAAAGGTTGGAATTGTTATTTGTTCTCTCCTTTCCTTGAGGACCTCATGCTCTAAGAGTGTAGTATATTCCACTATAAATGCTTTTGTCAAATTTAAACAACTTCTAGAATAAGAGCATCTATTTTTTTTTTTTTTCATGCTTTGTGGACCATGTCTCATGCTATCAGAGAGAAAAAATATCTCCTTGGAAGCAGAAAAGATGCTGCAGAAAAGACACTATTTTAAAGATGTTCAAAAGCAAATAAAATTGTCGTATCTGAAAGAGACAGGTGCTAGATGTTTCCCTCTGCTTATGTGCAATAGCACTTAATGTTAGCATGTCCAAATATTAATGACTGTTCAAGTGTTCAGAGGAAATCTCAACTGTTCATGTTTTGATGATTTTAAATGAAAGACATCCTTCCCTGTTCTCTTTAGATCAACATTTGTCACAGTAATTAGCAAGGAAGTAATTATAATGTAATTTGTCAGAATAATCTGACAGGCAAAGAATTACATTCTCAAACCTAAAGGAATACATAGTTCTAGTTTTCCAACAGACTGGGTACATGTGGGTGGCATAGCAGAGGGTATTTGCTTTTAAGCAGGATAAAAACTTTGGCACTGTCTATTCTCAAGCAAAAATGTACAGAGGCATTGTCTAATTCTCTAGAATATGTTACATGAAGGCATTTTATCTTAAGAACAGAGTAGTAAATCTGATTTTAGCACTTTCTTCATGAAAAACTACATCTTTAATAGTGACTTAGAGAGTTGCAGTTCAGTTGCAGTAGTTAATTAGCCACCATTTTTTCAAGACAGTGAGTAAATAACTTGGTCATTTGGTCATATTTACCAAGAGAAAAATAACTGTCCTCAAAATAAATATAAACTGGGAGATGAGGCATCAAAAGATGGAGAAACAAAGAAACAAGAAAAAATAAAGACAGTAAATTAAAATCCCTGCTGAGGTTCAGGGTGGTATGATTGTTCTCTCCAGCAGCAGCTACAAGAGCCCCACATTTATTTTTTTGTTTGGTTTGGGTTCTTTCGTTTGTTTGGTTGGGTTTTTTTTAGGGAAGAAATTGACCACAGCTTTACCCAACCAACAGCATCTGTATCTCTAACAGATACAGCACAGGCTTCAGCCTACAGTATTCCTTGATACTCCTTTTCAGCACTTCCAACAGATACTGTGATCTTCTGAAGAAGGGCTCAATATCGGCCATTTGCCATTTTCAGAATGCCTTAAAACCCTAGAATTTGCTGTTCCATTTGTCTGTTTATATGACTTTGTTTATGTTTCATCTTAGTGGACTTCATGCTTTTGTACTTGTGGCATTGAAAACCCTCATTGATTTCATTGCTACATCTGTCTCAAATGAAATGAAAACCAGAGACGTTTTGTGTAATTCTGTTTAGTTGACATGATTATGGAATGAACAAACAAACAACAAACCAGCAAGGATTCTGCTGCATTAGATTCTCATATTGATGAGAAAGGAAGAAACAAGTGACCGCATGTATTTCCTATGTCGATGAGTCCTACCAAAAAAAAAAATCTCAAGGTCATGCCTAAAAACAGCCAAGAATTTATTTTGCCTGTAGGTTATATGGGACATAAGTACATCTATAAGTTGAGTATATCACAAATTCTTTTTGGATTAGGAGATTCTGCCTTCCATAATGTGTTGTCATGCGGTCTTTGAAAGAGCAGGACTATCCAACTGCACCCATCTGCAGTTTCAGCAGACTTGAAGCTCTAAGGACTCTGTTCTCTATATTCTTCTTTTGCAGGCGGCAAAAGAGAAGAAAAGGGAACTGGAATAAAGAGCTACAGAAAAAGACAATGATTTAATGTCCCTTTCAGATTACAGTGTACAGTCCTTGCAAAGCAACTCAGAGGACAGTGAATATGTCAGTCAAACCTGTGCACGGCACCAGCTCTCCACAGAACCGTTTGCTACAGCAAGCAAATTCACTGGGAAGGGCACTCCCACCTGCAATAACAGCACAGTGCTCCTCAAGCTGGACTTCAGGCCTATCCTCTTTTATTTAGATATAAAGAGAATAAGAGGTTTAAAAATACAGTTGGCTTGAGTCTGGCATTACTCTCACTGTTCCCAGAGAAAGAATAACACACTGTAAAGAGGAGAGGTGTGCCACCATTTCGGGTCAGAGCACACACCAAAACAGTCACAAGCAAATACTGCAATGTGAAGGCATGGATTCAGGAGTGCATGGCTGATGGGGAGTCTGGTACACAACTGAGGTGACAGCAGTGGAGAAGGAGCAACCAGTCATGTGGTGCTCCTTGAAACACAGGAGGGGCCCATGCCAAGACCTTCTTCAGTGTGAGGTAGGATGTCAGCTGCACGAAACAGGGAGTTTACTTGGTGCCTTTGAGAGTGACCTTCAGTACTGCTGGCACCAACACTGAAGATGTTAGTGCCAACGACACAGAGAGACACAGCATACTCAAGATTAAGGCAGTTAATTTCTTCCTGCAAAACAAGATTCTAACAGTGCCATGTGAGATGATGGAAATGTTACTTAAATTGAATTTTTCGTGGGTGGCTGCTGGCTGCATGTACTTCAGTTTTGGTGCCTGTCCCAGAAGCCAAATACACTGAAGTACCTTGCGCTCCTCACTGCACAGGTGCTACAAAACATGTACTGGAACATCATGGGCATCTCAGCCTAGAAACTGAACACTTTGCTTCCTGTGGGTCACAGCTCTTTGTTAAAGACTAAAACACACTGAACAGCAGACCATGGAGCAGGCATTTGTTAGGCAAACGACATACACCTAATGCAATGAACTAGTCGAGGGACTTTCTCCTTATCTCAAAGCCATAAAGTGAGCTAACCAAGCTTGTCAGGCTGTGCAGCACAGGGACCTCAGGTCTCAAATGGGATAGCGGGCCCTGCAGCATTGCTACAAGGGCTGAGTGTGATGTAGGTAAGCCCACCTCTTCAATGCAATTGTGAAACAGCCAGCTGAAAACAAACAGGTTACCAAATTCACCCTGTAAGATGAGCTAGCATAAGGAAGCATAGCTTGACTGAAATGGGTGTGTTTCCTTTTGCTTTTTTCCAGTATTAAATGTGGTCCATTTTCTCAATTTCAGGATGGTAGACAGAAGCAATGAGTCATCAGTCCTGCTAAATCAAACTTCTACGTGTGAGACACATGCAAAAACAGTAACTAGGTAAAAAAAAAAAAAATGCGTAAGTATACTAGTATGAAAGCAAACTACTACTCAAAGGACTTCTGTGTTATTCTGTAGAACTGTTATTTGAGAAATAAAACCTGTTGCAAACAGCTTATGACGGAAATAATGTCACACTTTTCCAGCGTGACAGTAAAAGATACTGCTTTTTTCCTTTACAGCAAAGACAGTGTCTTGGACAGTCTCACAACCACACTGCTTCTACCCTGGTTTTGCATAGAGCAGTAAGCACCATCACATCTTTTCGCACATTTTATTCCTGAGAAATACACCATGAGTTTCTTTATGAGTAACAGAGATTAAGCAGCAACATAGTCTTTCAGAAAATAATCTGATCAGTATATATACTGTAATAAGACAAGAAAAAAAGAACTGCAGGTTTCAGAGGAAAACTGAGCTAATATGAGAAAGGGGCTGTTGTAATTAAGGTAAACATACTAAAGTACTGGGAAAGGAAAAGGGAATGTAGAGCTCTATTCACACTCATGGAAAGAAGATTCAGGACCAAAGTTTCTTGACTGTGAGGCTGAACCTCATAACTGACATTATCTACGTATTAAACACTGCTGCAACTACATGATCCACTAGCCCACCATGTCAAATAAGAAAGATCTGTTCTCTCTTTTTAAAACGTCAGCCTGCTGCTGCTAAATCATGTGTTGGTGCTGCCTTCCACTGTTGTCACAACAGGAATCAGCCTACCTGTAGCTAAGGCTATTATGCTCATTGTTATTTTCCAGCCTCTGCTTTAGGTTTTGGTTATGACAAATGCCAAAACTGCAGAGATAGAACAAGACTCCCATTCATTTTTAGGGTTTTCTAATTAGCTTTCATATAGATATATTCCTAAAGGGGGCTGTTCCTCTGCAACTTGTCCGCTCTGCATTCCATGAAAACCAGCCTTGGCGCAGTGCTTTTCCACAGAGGGCTCAAAAGCTACCAGAAAGATGGCAGACCCAGACACTAACAGCACCACGGGACATGCCAACACTTGGTATCAGCCTTCACCAGAACAGGCCGCCCTTGTATGAGGGCTGTTTCCCTCACATCCCGCAGAGCTAAGCCAGAGGCCCCGAAGTGCACCCCTTCAGCTAACGGGCACCTCCAAACCCCTCGGCTGCTTCCACGGGTGCCCCAAATGGGGCTAAAACTCGGGACAAGAGCACACCCTGCGCACACAAACCAACACCCACCCCTCTCAGCGCACCACTGAGGGTCAGAGCCGCTCCGGACCCTCGGGGTGCCCCAGCGCTCACTCTCAACCCATCCGCCCTGCCCTCTCGCTGAGGCGGCGCTGCTCGGCTCGGCTCGGCTCGGCTCCGCCCCTCGCCACGCGGGGCAGGGCCTTCGGCCGGATGTTGTTGTTGTTGTTCCTGCTCCGCCCCTCGCCCCCTCCCCCCGCGGAGGGTGACGGGCGCTTCCTCGCCCGGAGCCGCCGTTGCTGCCGCTGCTGCCTCTCCGGGGCTCCGCTGCCGCCCGCCCCGGCCCCGGGGCGTCCCTGCCGGCCCCCTCCCGCCGGCCTTCGCGGCTGGCCCCGTCGCGCCGCCCCGGCTCCTCTCTCTTTCGGCGGACTCCTGGGCCCGGCCATGGCGGACTTTGACGAGATCTACGAGGAGGAGGAGGACGAGGAGCGGGCGCTAGAGGAGCAGCTCCTCAAGTACTCTCCTGACCCGGTGGTGGTGCGCGGCTCCGGCCATGTCACCGTGTAAGGGCCGCGCCGAGGCCTGCGCGGCCGGGGCGGGCGGTGGAGGCCTGGGCGGCGGGACGGGTCCGCAGGGTGCCGGGCCCGGGGGTGGTGGCGGCGGCGGCGGTTCCAGGTCGGGGAGGCGGGTGAGGGAAATGCTGGGCCGTTACTGTTTCCGTTGGACTGCAGAAGGGCCCCTCGGCACCCCCGGGCAGCTGGGGGCCGCCTGGGTCTCGCAAGCGGGTGCAAACCTCAACCGAGGCGCTGAGGAAGCAAGGCTGACTTGAACTGTGACTAGCAGAGGAATGTGAAGTATTTGTCCAAAATGATGAGCTGTCAGGAAGTAAGGTTCCTGTGTATAACAGGTATATGCCGGCACCTGACCGGCTGGGCTATTGCCTAGGGTTGTTTATGTATATGTTACCCACTCCCGCCTGACATGTGGCCGCTAATGTAGCTCTTGAGTACTTCTAAGAAAGAAAAGGTATCTGTGAGTCAGATAGGTATGTGTAAAATCATGTTAAGTTGTGATTGATGTGTTGTTTCTTTGTGTTTAATCCGGGAGTGACTGTGAGTTCTGTTTTGCGAGTGTTTAGTATCTCTGATGATCTAGCAGCAAGTGTCCGTGAGTTAGTATAGAACTTATCAATAATGTAACAGACGAGAATGTCTTTCCTTCAGTCACTTCTGTTAGGCTCACTCTACCTAAATGCAGTGGTTGTCAGTTATGATGTACAGCTGCAGAAACTGAAACATCGACCTGGAGACAAAACACAGCAGTATGAACTTTTTTTTTTCCCAGTGTTCACTGTTCAGCAAGACTAGGCTTGCAATAGAACCATAAAGGTTGAAGGTATTGTGATCTATATCAGAGTTCCATGAACTCTACTGATTTACAGATATTGACCTTTCCAGAAGACCAGGCTTAAATTTGGAGTGATTTTTGTGGCACATTAGTACATTGTTGCTGTTTGGTTGGCATTAAGTAATACTAACAGCTGGACAGTGCAGTTTACTGTCTGGTTAACAACAGGAAGTAAAACATGATAGACTGAGAGAAGTTTGGAGGGTTGGAAAGATGTGGATGGGCAGGAGGCTGAGGAGGCCCCATAAAGGAACAGAAGCATGTAGCCAAACTGTTCAGTGTGTGACTGTTTATTGTAAAAAAAAAAAAAAAAAAATAAAATAAAATGTCACCCATCCAATGACTTCTCTGAAAATAAGCTGATAGCCTCAGCCTGCTTGTGGTAAACAGCAAAGCCACAGTTTTCGTATTAGGAAATGCAAAAGTATAAAGAACTGAAATAGAGGCAAACACTGGTTTCTTCTCCAATACTGGGGGGTAAGTTGTGTGAGACAAGATCATGGCCCGTTAGTGGAATCGTAAGAAGCTTGTGTAGCATGTCTGTGACTAGTTAAGGGTGTTGTGGTTGAAGAAGGATGGTTACCTCATTAATTGTTCATTAATGGCCACTAGCTCATTATTACATTAAGATCTTACTTGAAATATTTGCACTTTAGGCTTTGGATGAGCAGTGAAATGCAAACATGTACCTCAAAAATTAGGCAATTCATCTTCGTCTACTTTTTTTGTTGCACTAGGTGTGAACAGTTCAGTAAATAGCATCAGCCACTTTTGCCTTTGTACAGCCTGTATCTTTTTTTGCCATTGACAGAAAAGCTTATTGTTAGTTAGACCACTGTCAGAACATTCACTTGGTGGGTTTCAGGAGTAGGTCAGGCCTTATGTATGTAGTGAATTAGTCTGCTCTGATATAAGAACGTGTCTGAGTTTGGAAGGTCTGACAAAAGCTATCAGCAGTTAAGCAAATACTGGATTGATCTGTCTCTGGCTCTGCTGTTTAAAGAGTGGCTGACACTCTTCTGCAGGGTGTGAATTTAAACAGAAGCTCTCTAGTCTATCCTCTCTGATTTTACATAAGAGTCATAATGTTGAGTTTGAAATATGGCATTTACGTGCCTGCAGATTAATGTCAGAAAGACATTTACTGCCACTTGGTTTCATCCAACAGTCAACGGAAGTGTGTGAGAGACCTTTCTAAGCTGAGCAGTTAAAAGCAAATAAAGGACAGCGGGTAAATACTAACCAAATCGAATATACAAAGGCCTTGCCTTTCCAGAGTGTGGGGTTTTTTGTTAGCTCTAAGTTTTCTTCTGAAACTCAGTGTTGGGACCATGCTACACACAATTCCAAAACTTCTTTTCTTTGACATTGTTTTTTTAATATTCAGTTAAACTGTTTTCACACCAGCAGAGTTTAGATAGTTCAGTAGTCTGGAGTAATACTTGACTTGGTTTTTGATAACTTGAGGTGATCTCTTTAATGGCAAGAAACCTGAAAGCTGAGAAAATAATAGGACCTAGAGCTGAAATGAAATTCCAAGGTGTTTCATACTTGCTTCTAAAATCAGGGTGGAAAGAGGGGTACATGATGAGCTTGAAATTGCAAGAGAATATTTGTATTTGGTGTCTGTGTTTTTCAGTGGCTGTTTTCCTGTGCTTTCCTCTTCCTTGGCTAGCTGAGACACATGTGCCTTTTCTGTACCAGACTGTATTAGCTAGTCTGTAGCAAACTGTATTTTGTAGTTGCAATACTGTATTCATTAACTTTTTGCAGTGCTGAAGTGCTGGAAAGCCATTGTGATGTGCTAATGAGTGCCTTTCTATGCTGTTTGTCATCTTAACATATTCTGTGTTGGTGCAACGTAACTGTTTGGAGAGGAAAAAAAACCCTCACAAAATATTTTTTTACCCAAGTCAGTTTCTTTAAACTAAATTCTGCTGCTATATTTTTTGAGCCTTACTCTGTATCAAGGACATATGAGTGAAAACAGGGCTATGTGGAAATTATGGATAGAGTGTGTTAAGTTTTGTAGAATACATATTTATTTTGTAGGGGCTCTGAACATGTAGAACTAAAGAGTATGGTTAAGAGCAATGAAAAAATGGTTTAGTGTCTCCATAAGACAGAACTAAAGGGAAGAGAATAGGGTGTCAGTTTTATATGTTGTGAATATCTGAGTTGCAAGCTGAGAAAAGATTGCAGGTTGGCTATGTCCTGTACTGTAAGCTTCTGTACTTTGACGTTTCTACCTCTCAGCTTTTCATTCTAAGCTGTACACAAGGGCAGTAACTGAGCTGAACCTTTCAAGCAGAGTCATGTTCAGGAAGCACTTTTCCAGGTAGGTTAAAGAAAGCATTCACGCAGGAGGTGAACATGGATCTATTAAAGACATGGTGTAGAATGGGGAAAGCATAGAGCAAGCAGGGAAGGGTACTTGTCACTGAGGATGCAGTATTGTAGAAAAGAAATACAGTGTTATATGGGGACAGCTGGCCGAGGAAATGCATTTCCAGAATACTGATTTCCAGAATATTGATTTTAAGACATCTTTTGCTGCTTTTTGTCAGGGCATTTATGTCTTTGTATTGAACATGTTGTACTGCTCTGTGAAGTTTCTAGTATTTTAATTTCCAAATTGCAGCTTACAGTCAAGATTGATAATACTGAGATCATATAATTGCTTATCAAAGCTTTTAGTGTATGGAGTCACTGTTTTTTGCTACTTGCATATGATGACAAAACGGTAATACAGAAGTCTTAGAATGCTGTTGGTAGCTGTTTGAGTTAGCTTTGATATTTCAATTTCACTACCCCACCATAAACACTTGTAAATGTTGCCACAAGCCTCAAGTATGGAGTCTTGGTCTCATTTATTTATAACTTCACCAAAGTGTAACTGCGGTGAAGAAACTCAGCTTTCTGTGCTTTACTCTGCCTCAGCCCGTTTGTAAATTCAGATACCTCCAGAGCTTTTCCAGTAGAGTTGTCTTTGTTGACATGGTTTTTGCAATTTCCATGAATATTTGCTTATGTTCGAGGCTTTCAATATGTGAATATTTTTGGATCATGCATTCACAAAAAAGCCTTGTGTGTGTCCTGCTGATTTCCCAGCCAGTCTTCAGCATGAGACTGAACAGGGCTTTCTCTGCAATTACATCTTTTCGTTACTTAACTGAAAGCAGGGAGACTTTTGTGTGCCTTTGACTTGCCTCCTCACACCTCAGGGTGAAGGGCTTCCTTCTTTATTATTTTGGGTAGAGGGATAGCTGAAATTCTGTCTTGTGTTGGTGAGGGGCTCAGCTATGGTTTAGTTCTTGCAACAAGAGCTGCTTTGGACTGAATTATCCTATCTTTGTAGTTGGCCACTCCCTTAATGCTCAAAATTATATTTAATTCCATTATTCACAGAAAATCTCTTCTGGATGTTGAAGCATCAAGTACATGAAGATCATTCTTTTGAAGGGACATCTCTTTAGACATCTGTCTGATTTGATGAATTACTTATATATAGTAAAGAAATGTTACCTTTTAGTTTTGAGACTTCTGATGCCTGCTGTCTGTCTTGAACTTGGAGTCCTTCTTATGCTCCTGGCTGCTTATGAAGTGTATACAGATCGAAGGGATTTTTTCAGGCTTTGGTTCCACTTCACCTTACTGGCAATTTTAAGTAGCTTAACTGACAGGGCATGACACTTCTTTCTGATACTTACGTAACTTTTGCCTCAGCACTTGGTTTGACTCAGGATTTTAGGGAAAGGGTGGATGGTCCTCCTGTCATGGAAGTATTCAACAGGATTTTCAGTGATGGAAGTATCTTTCCAGTAAGTTGTGGTTTTCTTTGGTTTGTGTTGAAGTGGTAAACTTGCCATATATTTCTCTGGTGAACAATGTTAATTTGTAACTTCACCAGTTTTAAGGGATTTATAGGAGTTACAGAGCTACTATTCTAATTGCAAATACTCATATATGTTTAGGTAAATTATAATAAGGTCTTATTTATAATTATAAATAAGGTCTCTGTGGAGACCTTATTGTGCCCTTTGAAGAGGCTTATAAGAAGCTGAAGAGGGACTTTTACCAGGGCATCTAGTAACTAACTGGACAAGGGCAGTGTTTTTAAACAGGACGTGTAGATTTAGGTTGGATATAAGGAAGACATTTTTTATGGTGCTGGTAGTGAGCCACTGAAACAGATTTCCCGGAGAAGTTGTGGATGCCCCATTGTTGGAAATGTTCAAGGCCAGGTTGGACAGAGCTTTGAGCAATCTGGTCTAGTGGCGATGGGGTTGGACTAGATGATATTTGATAGTCCTAAATAATTATGCTTTTAGTGCCTGCAGTCAGTGATCAGGAGATAACTTGTTTACTTTTCCTTGAAACCATACATAAAAATTGCCTGCAGAGTTGAATTCACAAAATACATAGCCCAGCATGCTGGTGCAGACTGAGGCAACAGGCGTTGCTGCTTGTGGGCTGCATGCAAGTCTAGCTGTTCCTGGTGTCCATTCTTGTACTCTGTCATCTGCAGTTGTAGGAGGTGATGTATACTTCAACATCATCTTTCCTTTAGTGTCTGTTTGCCAGGGAACTTGTGTAGTCTGTCTTCAAATCCGTTGTCACAGTCTTCATCACTAATCTCAAGTGGAAAACCACAGAATTTTGCTACTTGCAGCTTAAAGAAGCACTTTTTTGTGTTTTAAATCAGTATCTGGCTAGTTTCAGTGAGTGCCCTCTGTTGTGGCATTTGATGATTAACAGTCACTCATTCACCTTATCCACTGCCTTCCTGAATCTTTGCACTTTGATCATATACCCCCCCCAGCCTTCTCTTTCCAGGTTAGTGTCAGCCTTGTCAGTCTCCTAAAGCAGCTGCTTTATTCTCTTATTATATTAGTTTTCCTTCTCTGCTTTCTCTGAGCTCCATCAAGTTGTCAATCAAATGTGGATGCAAGAACCTCACCTAATACTGAATACATGGGTACATGAGGGTTTCATGGAGAATCAAAATGATGCCCTCTGTGGGCTTCTTAATCTTTAATCCTGTTACTCCTAGGGGTGCCCAATATTTCTGGCAGCTGCTGCTTGCATTGAGCAGATATTTAAGAGAATCATGATTGGTGATAAAAGGTCTCTCTTGTGAGCTGTAGCTACCAAGCTTCAGTTGGGTATCATGTAAGTATAGTTCAGCTTTTCCAAGATTCACCACCTTTAAATATGCAGAAGCTCGTCTATCGCCTTTTGTCCACTGGGTTTTGTTAGGCCCCTTCCACAGTAGCTCAGCACTGGTGTGGCATTTAACTGGCCATTTGATTACTTGGATAAGGTTCTCCAGTAGCATGCAGATCATTTGGTTCAGTAAGGAAAAAAAACCCTGAAATAAACCCCAAGAAACACCTAGCTGCTCAGTAAACATACTGCCAAAACAAATCAGGTCTTTTCAACTATCAAAGTTCAAGTAAGCTTTTCTGCCTACAGCCGAGCACTGTGGGTTAGGTCTCGCTGCTTGTATTCAAGTCTTGAGCAGTTTAATTTCTAATTTGTGGTGTTTGTAGTATCTGATAGTAAGACTGCTTTGTTTTATCT
Source organism: Loriculus beryllinus (assembly GCA_039877255.1). Classification (NCBI taxonomy): domain Eukaryota; kingdom Metazoa; phylum Chordata; class Aves; order Psittaciformes; family Psittacidae; genus Loriculus; species Loriculus beryllinus. Next base: position 20,117 of record JBCJKH010017559.1, read on the forward strand.
TCAGAAGGTTATTAATTACAACTTAAGTTTTACAGTAACTGCTGTTTCCTGAATTAGTAGCCAGTCATACAGTTTTACTGATTACTTTGTTAGACTGTATAGTCTCTATTAGAGGTTATTGCCCAGGATAGATGCCAGAAAACATTAAAATATTCTTTGAGGTTTATCCATTCATTAACTCAACCAGCCAACTGTAAGATAGAAACCTCTTTTCTTAAATAGATTAAATGAAACTTCTCTACTATTTAGATCTTCTGAAACCTAGAATAGTCAGTGACTCCAGCTCATCTCAGACTCCTTCATAGCTTTACATTTGTAATCAGTATGTTTCTTTTAAATTAGTTACCATTTAAGTAATTATTTAAATAGTTAAAATAATGCTTTGTTAGGTAGTATTTTTGTGTTCTGAAACTTATTAATATGTTTTTTCTGAATAAGGAAGCTGGTATTGATACAGTTTGAACACACAGAACAGTTAATTTAGCACAGCCTAGCTGAGCTTTTCTTTAAGATACATCTGTACTGGTGATGGAAGAGATAATTCAAGCTGTGACAAGTACTTCATTCTTCATGCATATTGCATATAAAGATTTTGCTGGGTTTGGGGAAGTCAGCAGTATCAACAAAACTTTTTTAAGAAGACGGCTATAGGCAAGGTGGATTTCAGACTGTGTACTATGGGCTACTTTTGTTGGTTAAGATAATTTTAAGAATTACTTTTAACAACAACTTCTTCCCTGAAATTAATGCTATTGTGATACAAACCCAGAAGGTATTATGAGGTGCTTATAACTTGTGGCATGGAATGAAATTATTTCTAATTTTGGTATGATCTTATTTTTGGTTTTGCAGGTTTGGACTAAGCAACAAATTCGAAGCAGAATTTCCTTCATCTTTAACTGGAAAGGTGAGTATCTGAATAGAAATTTGAAATCGGGGTTAAGATTTTTATTATGAAACAAGAGTTCCAGGTGTAGACCATTGTAAAAGTAATAAAAAGTGCTGCTGTAGTATTGGTTTTTGGTTTGTTTTGTTTGTTTTTCCTTTGTAGGTTGCACCTGAAGAATTTAAAGCCAGCATCAGTAGAGTTAACAGTTGTCTTAAGAAGAACCTTCCAGTTAATGTACGATGGCTACTATGTGGATGCCTTTGCTGCTGCTGCACTTTAGGTTGTAGTATGTGGCCAGTTATCTGCCTCAGTAAAAGAGTAAGTTGAACTATTCATATAAGTTTTGATATAGAATTGTACAGGATTTGGTCTTATTTTGTGGTGGTATTTAGTTTTAGTTCTCTGGTTTGTTTGTGGGTTTTATTTCATTTTCTTTTGTTTTTTTCCACCTCCCCCAGCTTTAGAAACAGTGTGCTAGAGCTTGCTTAAATCAGTTTGCTTTCATACGTTTTGGTATCATTTGTCTGTTATATTAGTTAAACCAGACACCTGTCAGAACTTTGAGATGTTTTTCACTTCCTTTCCCTCAATGCAGTTAATTAGGCTACCCTCCATCTCTTCAATTTTCATGTGCATAAAAACTGTCTTGGGCTAATACTATTTCACTTCCTTATGAGCATTCTCTGTGCCTCCCCATCCTGTCCTTGCTATTAGTGGTGTTCATCTTTCCATTTCATGGTAGGGTTTGTGTATGCTCCTTCTCCCTTCTATAATACCTCTTAACGTTACAACATGTGTACAGTTAAGTACACTGAATGTCATCGTGACTTTATCAAAGTCCTCATTTTACAGTGTCAGTAAATCAAGCCATTCTAAAAAAAAATTTTGTGTAGGATGAACACTGATCAGAGCAAAACCTGTATGCATTTTTGTGCATCTGACTTTCTGTGTTAAGACTTTTAGTGCTTGGCCCTTTGAGAGATTATGTAAGGCTAGTTTTAATTGTATACAAAGCAAAGTAGAAAAATTTCCTGGTGATATTGAGGTCTGTGGAACAGTAAAAAATAATGCTTGCATCAGTGTCAGTTATATGAAACTCTAGGTTTTCTGTCTGTAAGATGTCACAGACTTACGTCTCCTGTAGCATGGTTGTATATCTATATACGGAAAGTCTGTTATAAGAGGGAAGAAATGCCATCCACCTTGACATGCTTGTGAGGTGGGCTGATGCCAACCTCACGAAGTCTAACCATGCCATGTGCAGGGTCCTACACCTGGGTCGGAGCAATCCCAGGCACAGCTACAGGTTGGGCAAAGAGGAGATTCAGAGCAGCCCTGCAG
>JBCJKH010017561.1:0-34972 GCA_039877255.1 Loriculus beryllinus
TGAAGCTGCTCTGTGAGAAACTGCTAAATGTTCAAGTGCAGACATCAGAGCACTGCTCGGTACGTAACTCCTCTTAACATACACTTTTGGGTAGATCAAGAAGGTACTACACATTAACTCTAGGATCTGGGTTTAGTACAGAATACCGTGGGTTCATTGTAGCCTCTCAAAGTTAACAAGCTCTGCTTAGACACCAGCATGCAGCAGGAGTGTTATCTAGCTTGTTTACCATTACATGTCTCATGCCACTTGGATTATTATCTTCATAAACTGCCTTTGCACACGTCAGCCGTATTTTGTGTAAATGTTATTAATTCTTGTTATTTTAAGATCCCCAGGGGAAAAAAGCAATTCACAAGTATTGACTTGCTTCCCTTAAAAGCAGAATTCTGCACAGTTGTACTGTGGCAGATTGGATAAAATAGTGAGAGCCTACTACTGAATCACAGCCATTACTTCCTTTCTTTCAGTGGGCAGGAGGGCATAAGAGAAGAGTAGTCTGCAATAGGAGTTTCATCATTAAAACAGGAGTTTCATCATCAAAATGAGTTAGCTGCTTATTAATAATAATGTTCTTAACCCATATCAGCTATGTTTCATTAAGCCTCCTGTTTGTTCTATTCCGTTTTAGGTTCAGGACGCACAAGCAGCAATGAGACTGTACACCTTAGAGAAGAAGAAATGGGAAGCTGCTGTGAAGAACAAGTCTAACAACAAAAATGGTAACACTTGAATGATTCTGCCCCTGTGTTTTTATCTACAGCATTTGCTGGTTTCGTGTCACTTTCCAGGGCAAATTTAGAAATGACTTGGAACTGACAGCAGCAACTTCAAAAAAAGTCAAGAGACAGTACTTCCTAACCTGGTATGTTATAATGCTGCCACCCGAGACTACTGCTGGCACCCCCTTTCTGATGCCTACCACTGTGTTTCAACAACAGCTGTAACCAATACCTGTATTTGTGAAGTACTTCATGAGTTAGATTTCTGGATAAGTTGAAGTATTTTAAATTACAGCAGATGAAAGAAGCAACTGTCATTGCTTTGCTGAAATTCCCAAGACTAAAGTCTTTATTTAAAATACCTCACAGTCTGCAAAGTAGGGTGAAATCTTAATTATTGCTGCTAGTCTCATAGCTGTGGTACCTAAATCAACAAGATCTAGAACTGTTTATTATTAATACCCTTATATTAATCCTTTTGGTGAGAAAAATCTTTTAAAATCTCTGTGGAACTTTTGCCCCTGCTGAAGAAGTACAAGTCTTGTTCTTACGCAAACATTGCTTTCACTTCTGCAGTCTCAAAAGTGTTGCATCCACAAGGGTCATTATCTCCTGGAGAGGAATGAGAGTTGTCTTAAGATTACCTTGTTGCTTCACTTATTTTTATACTCATTAATAAAAACAGTGTCTAACATAGGTCTTTTAAGTGGCTGCTCTTTTAAACATGTGGGGTCCAACTCTATAAAATCCAAAGCAACTGTAATTACCAGAGTGAAGACTAATGCTATGATTTAAATTATCTAAATGGATACTGGAAGGTAACAAGGAATGGGCTTCAGAGATTTAGCAGTTGCATCTCACACACTGTACTGCCAAAACAAGAGTGTTTTGGCCTTGTCTGTCTTTGCTGTCACCAGGGGACATGGGGAACGACAAGTGAGGTTTACAGCAGAAGAGGGAGCCTGCTTGCTTCTGTGGTTTTTTTTCCCCTATACTAACAGCTGCAATGTTCATTAAAGTGGTGCAGACAATGCCTGCAGGAGACAGTAGTGAACCAGTTTGTATGTAACTGGCAAATTATATAAGCAGGCTAAATGCATAACCAAAAAGAGCAAAGTTATAAGACTAGCCAGTTTCACTGGCTGGATGAACAAACTTCCAATTACTGCTTTCCTGACAGCAAGCCATAGCAAGGGAAGTGTTAGTGTAATGTTAAATAGCTTGAATAACTTTGCTGTTTCTGATGTGTTCCACTTTCAGCTGAGACAGAGTTTATGTTTTTCCTAGTATCTGGTGCAGCGCTGTGCTAGTCTCAGAATGATGCTGATAACACACCAATGGTTTAGTTGTTGCTCAGCAGCACTTACCCTGATCAGGGACTTCTCAGTCTCATGCTCTGCTGGTGAGGAGGGGCACAAGAAGCCGGGAGGGAGCAGAGGCAGGACACCCAACCTGAACTAGCTGAAGGGGTATTCCATACCACAGCATCTCCCATCCCGTCCAGGGGGCAGCAGCTGTGTGTTACTCAGTTATGGGCTGTGGTTAAACCACAACATGCAGTTTCAACAGTTACACTAAATTTCAAATAGTCATACTGAAAAAAAGTTAAATCTTCAGGCAAATGGTCACAAGGTATTTGGGGGTTGGGTTGGTTTTAAGGATGCTACTTGAAAAAACAAAAGCAATTGGCTGTAATATACTTACACTTTATTCCTGTAAACCTTCTGATTTAGTATGAAGAATGTAGTAAATAATGCAGTATAGCATAAAGAAAACCTCCAACTACTTGTTTTCAGTAGTTACATATACAAATGCACCCTTCACCCCATTACACTTACCTCTAAAATTCTGCACTATGTAATTCCAGCTACTTGAAAATTATAAAATCCATAACCAGAAATAACATAATAAGCATCCACTCTATTTCCATGACTTTACATACCATGCTAGATGGAAACCGGCATTTTATTTCACGCAGTAGTTCTTCCATTTTCTGGGACAGCATATCCAGCACAACATCCTCTGTAATGGAGATGAACACGGTCATTTATGGTTGCTAGCACAACTGCCAATAGTTTCAGTAGGAGCTAAAAAACAGCAGAGGACAGATCTCCACAGAGAAGGCGAGAGAAGTTGCAACATTACAGCAGAGTGGCATTTATTATTCAAGAACAAGGGGGATGAACTTCCAGTTGGAATTCATCCTCTCTCTTAAATACTGAGCAGATCTTTCCCATGAGCAACAAAGATGTCTCTCAGCAGCTGCTGCTCCAGGTTTTTTTACTACCTTTATGGGGGCAGGGAACAGGAAGAGACATGACAAACACCACCCCATCTCACCATACTGAATCATCTCATTAATCAGTATACAGATATTTTCAACTGCTTCTGGATCATCGAAGTGAAGGCAGTAGGCATCTTTGATCAGGTTTATTCCACTGCCTTTTGAATCCATTGTAAGTCTCAAAGCTGCTGTTTCTGAAAAGGAGACAAACACTGTTGGGCTACTCGGTAGCAGCAGGCTGCATTGCCTGCTTTCCAGTCCCCCTGTTCCAGCTATCACATGTGTGATATTTTCCTAGAAAGTCATGCCTTTTACTATCAGTCTTCCTAAAAGCTATTCTGAAGTGTATTTGGGAACAAGTAGCAGACCCACGTAGGCAGCTGATACCATCATACAATGGCAAAGTGGTATTTTAGCATTTACTGGTTTCATATTAATTCAGTTCTACCCTTTTATACAGTTGAAGCAATTTCATCGTAAGTAAAAAGCCACTCTCAAGTTACTAATAGACCAGCTCGTGCTGATCCAATACTTCTCATACATGCATGCTGGGTCCATGGGAAGAAAAAAAATTCCCACCTCCAGTTTCACTATTTCCTCCTCCATCCCTGCAGGAAAAGGTTAACTCAGGAAAGCAGCTGTCAGTCCCAATCCCACCATGAACTCTTGATCTATATTGAAACATCCACTTTGAGCTAATGTGCAATTCATAAAAGAATTGCTGAACACTACCAGATAGTCTTAGAAGGCTTGCTAGTGCCAGGCAGGCATTCTTCACCAGCACTGGTCTTCCTGGGTTCATCCTGAGCGCATCCAGCAGAAGTGCTGTTGTGGGCTCATACTCATTTTCAGTTAAGCAACCTGAGGAACAAAGACAAACACACAAACCCCCAAAACTTCAAGAGGCTCAAAAGCTTTTACACTGATCAGCATTTCAACTTCTGCCTCCTGTTTCTGAAGTGATTTTAATATGCAATAAAAGTTACAAAAAAAGCATGTGAAAGCCTGTATTGCAGTAAAAAAAGGCCAAATGTGGTCTTTCCATAAATTGACCTAGGGGTATAGGAGAAACTTCTGACACATCATCTATGTCAAGATGCCCTTTCATTATCCAAGCCAAGAGGAATGGTGAGTCCTGAACAGTCAACCTCTTCTGCTGGTGGGTACCAGAAACAAGATCACTTAGAGTATTTTACTTGGCTCTTCCTCATGGAAAAAATGGCATAAGCACATGGCAGTAGGTAAACATATGGCAATATTCTACATGAGGAAGAAATAAGACAGTAGTACTGAAGGATGCATTCCTTAGTGCAACGTGATCATGAAAGATGCATTTTATTTTTTTAATCTGAAACATTATTCCAAATTTACAAAGAATCGGCATAAAAAGAAGTCTCCCAGCCCATGCTGCACAACACTAATGCTGTCATCAAAGGCATAACACAAATGGGATCCTTGGTCTTAAGAGATAGGCCAGAGAGTGCTCTGCACAACATGGGTTGTTGTGGCTGCCCATCACTACAGTAACCATTAGCAGTATCAGTTATACAATTGCTACAGTTCATCAAAAACAACTTCATCGGGGAGTGTCAGAGAGTGAGCTCAGCCAAGACTGGTTTAGAGAGGATGCAAGTTCCTAACTCTGCTGCCACCTGCAGAGCCTGCTGAGGTCAAGCAGCCTGTATTTCAAAAATCACCGCTGACAAACAGGCATGTTTGGCACACCAGCCTTTTCTAGAGACAAGGAGACTGGGAAAAACACACCTTGGAGTGACAATGCCCATAGAGCCGAGCAAGCAGACTCTGCAACGGCTCCATTCTGGATGTGCTCTTGAAGGACCTCGAAGACAACAGGGACAGCACTTGCCAGCAATGCTCGGTCTATGTTAGTCTCTGAATTACCAGAACAAAAAGGAAAAGCACTAGCATTATTTAATCAACTAATCTCATATGCACACTGTATGTCAAACTGTATCAGTAAAATCTTAATGCATGATGGTATTGGAGTAATGAGACATTATCTTAGGATGGACAACAGCAGAGGGAAGGCGTATGAAGATGTAGAAGGCATATGAAGATTAGAGGACTAATAAATAGAACTGTTTATTGCAGAAAGCTGAACTTCTCCAGCAACTAGTTTTCTTTGCCATTGAAATTCTACATGGGGATCATGGCAAGAAATCTCCAAACAGAGCCATCTTTCTGACAGAATATGGTCTGCAGTATGGATATTTGGCTAGTCACATAAATCAAATGGGTGGTTTGGTGCACTGAGGGATTCTCATCATTTAACTCTGGATCACTTGAGGTTATTCTAGTACTGCTGAGGAGGAGACATCTCTCTAGAATGGGAGAAAGGAATAAAACCAGTCCCAGCAACAGGAATGTCTGAATTCAGGTACAATACCTGCTGTCTTTCATCGGTCTAGGCACAACACTTGCTGTGTTCTACTCACCACTCACAGCCAAGCTCCAGAGAACCCCACAGCAAGGGAGGCAGATATTTTCATTATAAATAAAATTTCTTAAAATTGACAGAAGGTCTGGAATTACTCCAAGTTCCCACAGATTCTCTGCAATGACTTCTGAGGAAAAAAAAAAAATGACAAACCACAAAAAACCAGGAAAAAAACAGGAAAATAAATTCTATAGAATCTGGTTATTTTTGTCCCACTCACTGTCCTCACAACAGAGAGCACTCACTGTATTTAAACAGTGATAGCAAACCAGCAACACGATATCATCAACCAGACAAAAGCAAGATAATAGGCCAAAGTCTATAGCAAGATGCACTTAAGCACAGTGCTCAGCACAAGTGACCCTTTCAAATGGATGCTTGGCCATTTTTTTCCTTGCAGATATGAAATTTACAGAGCAGAAAAGGACTCAGAGTATAAATTGCTATTTTTCAAGCATTCGAAATTTAGCAATTCAAGTTACCTCAGCTTTAGAATTAGAGAACACTCTAGAAGTAGTTTGGTCTTAGATAAGTTTACTTGTACATGACACTTTTTTACCTTTTTTTTAAATAAGATTAACCTCTTGCTGCTAAATTCTTCTGTAAGCATTTAGAAAAGCAGTCTTCTGATGACTGTTAAACTGACACTCAAGACAGATAAAAAGTACTGTAAGTATTTAGCAACTAAAATCTCAGGAGAAAAACAAGGAACAATTAGGTAAAAGGGTTTCAATTCACCATGGCACAGTCAAAAATAGAATCCAGGTTCTATGGCCCCATTCTCCCAAACACTACTATATCCACAGTCTGTACTTGTTTCCAAAACAAGATGAAATACAGAACTGCATGTATTAGAGTGGTCCTATAAGTACCTGAAGCCTCAGCAGTGTATTTTATACTTTAGATCTAGAGTTTTATCTAACCAATATTACTGCTATCGAACCAATACCTACAGACATCCACATCTCTCAGTGAAGTCACAAATTCTGTATTATATCGTAGGTTACAAAAGCAGAAACACAAGAATATTCCCCAAAAATGAACCAGGTCACCCACCGCTGGCTGAAAGCACCATCAATAATGTGTAGACCAATGAAAGTAACTCCTCATTTTCAGAGTGTTTCCTCACTGTGTCTAATAGAGAGCTGATCAACTTCTCATCCAGGACCATCATCACATCCAGTTCTAGAGCTATCAGAAGTAAACATTTGACCAGAACAAAGACTGAGCCCCCTTCTGTCAGTGCAAATAAAACATTCAGTTAATGGCATTTCTTAACATGACATAGCCCAAAGTTAATTTAAATTTTTCTTTTTCTGAAACACAGTTCTTCCTGTTTTCAAGCTTGTATCATTATCAGGTGTCATCCAGCTAAACTGCCAAGAAAATGACAGCAGGGACCACACAAGAGACCAAACCACAGTTTTATGGCTTGAAATTCAAATACTAGGACACTGAGAGTCTCTTGTTTACACACTCTAATAACACTCTACATAACATGAAACTTGGTAGCCTAAGATCAGTAACCTGTATTTAAAATTAACATTAACACAGAAATCATGTATGCCAGTCCTGAATCAAGTCCATGAGAATCCACGATTGTACAGCTAATTTCTCTATTACTTTTCATTTATCCCCTGAAATCATTACTGAACCCATTTAAAACCTTATACGCTACCTCTACCTTACAAGATACAGGCTGTACTACTCAGCATAAGTTGGAAGTCTTATAACTGTACCTGGATTAAGAATTTCAAGCAATAAACTGCAACCATCTACTTGTAACTTGAGAGAATCTACATGAGTCTTCATGGCAAAAGTGATCAATTCTGTGACCATTAGCAGATAGGGAAAGGCTGTGGGAAAGAGTTGAAACAACAGTTTCAGAGCTTCAAACACTAAGTGGATATCTATACCCCAAAATACAAGAGTTCCATTTTCAAGTAAATTTAAGTCCCTTTTTTTTTTCCTACATGAAGGCAATGTGATACAGCAGAAGAATATTTTAAATCAGATAGAACAAAACGCTAGTACAGGTGGAACAATACAGAGTGAAGTTTGTAGTCTCCATGGGAAATGTCTCTTTAAATACAGGCAGCTGCAAGGTTATGTAAACTAAGTGCAGCCAGCATGTTGCTGGCTAAGTCACATTGGCATGGTTCACTGGTCATGTGGCAAGCTGTGGGGTGCATGAGCCCAAATTCATGCTTTCCAGAATCTGTGGCTAAAAGTATCTCACCAGGTCTCCTAATTCTGGAAGACACTGAACTTTTGGAATAGCTAATACAACTATTCACTGTATCCTCAAATGCATGATGAAGTGTTGAATTCAAACTGGACTATATTTTGAGCACCTTCAAAGATGTGAGCAGTCGTAAGTCACAGAGCAGAAGTGACAAACAAGCCAATCAGATGTGTGCACAGCCTTGTATTGCTGTCAATGGGATTGAATGAGAATCACAAAGATCCATTTGTTTGGTTATTTATAACCAAACCCTGCTGTACTACTGAGTAAAGCTTTCTTCAGTAACAGAATTGAAGACATGGGTAACTAAAAAAAAGTAAATCACTCTTTCCTTTTCAATTAGATATGAACACCTCTGTGTTTAAACCTAATAAGTTAATGCTAGCATTGAAATGCTATCAAATGACAGCACATTAACTGACGTAACATGGTGCTTTGAAAATACCACCCTTGACCTGAAAGAGTAATCTGAAAAACGTACAGATGCCAAAAGAAAGTATAGTCTTCACACACTCTGCTTTATTAAACACACAGGAATTAGACACATGTAGCTTTCTTTTGCTCTAACACTCTTTTAGCCCTAGGCATTACCATCAAGTTGCCCAGCACTGATATGAATTCTCTTCCTTAAATGTAAGTTTGCAAATTCAATGAGTTGCCAATTAAAATATCACTAAGGGTTTTTTCCAGTGCCTGTTTTTCTCACAAGGTGAAGAACTTCTCCTGTGCAATAAAAGCAGTTACAAAACAAGTTCATTAATAAAATAGTGACTTACCACTTTTATCTCTTATGAAGTTGGCGAGGTGCTGAATGGCTTTCACCTGTACTAATTCTATATGCCAGAAAGCCTGCATGATATCTACATAAACCAAGAAAATTCCTTTAACCATTAGATACAAACAGTTCGAGAAAGCACCCTAATTTTCTCTATTCTGTGCAAGATGTGAATTCATATAAATGAAAAAAAAAAAGTAATTTGCTATTGTTGAAAAAAAAAAAAAAAAAAGCTTTTCCCCTAATTCAAACACTTAAATACTGCAAAATGTTATGATCCACCTGCATAATCTGTGAATTTGGCATTATATACTTTGGGGACCTGTTAGAATATTAAATCTGAGCAGGAATACGGGATCTAAATGCATTATTCCGATAGCCTCTTCAGATTAAGAAAATAACTTCCTTATTTAGAAGGAATTAATGGAGGAGATCCTTTGTTGGCATCATTTGCCAAACATTGTTAGAATGTAGACAAAGTAAGTGGGCCTCACCAGTTTTCTGAGGAATGATCTGACCCCATTTACTGGTGCAGTAGGTGTGGCTGGTAATCTTACAGGTTATACAAAGGCTGTGTAAAATCCTTCCTCCAAATAGCATCTGACTTTATTTCAAGTAAAATTAATGTCCAAGAATTAATTTTCAAATAAAACACATGCTGACTGGAAAACACACAGGTTTAATTCCTATGAAAATCACTATCACTTTCATTGTCCTTATTACCTAGGACATTTTCAATTCCTCCCTCAAGGAGCACATCTACTATTTTGGGAGGCAAAGACGTTTTGAGTTTTACTGAAGGTGCACCAGCAACAATCAGGTAGTCCCTAAGAAACGGAACATCAGTCAGATCTCTAGAATTACAAGAGACAAAAGCAGAACCAATAAGTTAGAAATGGTAAGTTACAAAGAAAATCGATAGGCTTTGTTTCATTTTGATATAAAATCCTAATATTTCTCTCAAGACTAGATTATTTTTGACAGAACTTAAACAATTTACTACAAAACAGCTAAAGAAAGCATTTACACTAAGCAAGCTATGCTTAGGCTTCAAGTTAATGGCTTGTAAAACTGTATACAGCATGATTTTATTAAGAAACTATCAGATGCCCACTTCTGAACAATCACAAAGCCATTGACTTTTCTAAAGTTACTAGAAATTTGTCATGGCAGTTTGATCAGCACCCTTGACTCGAGTTCTTTCAAACAGCAGCTAGCATTCCCCATCTTTGTGAAAGCAGGTGGGGCTTAGGACAAACAAACAAAAACATAATTCCCAAAAAGTGAAAGGCAAGAATCCAGAACTCACTCTGCTGTGGGTCTCATGCTGGGCTGAATCTGTAGCATCATATATAAAACTGGAAATAAAGTCAAAGAGCTATTATCTCCATTCTGCATTAGTGTCTGAACTCTCTCAAGACAGCTTGTATCCTGTCTAATATCCTGCAGTAACGAAGTTATCTCTTCTCCCTGTGAAAAGTGTGGTATCAGAAGAGCTTTCACACACTTGCTTACAGATATCCTAGTAGGGCCATGTTTTAATCTATAATGAAGCTTTATTACATACATTCAGAATAAAGCAGGTCATCATGTCAAGTAGAATACAACCTAGAGACCAGATATCAGATTTCTCAGTAAAAATAAAATCAAATGTTTCTGGAGCCATCCAAGACTTGCTATCTGTTGAAACACAAGTTGTGCAATAATGTTGCTAACATTGTACTATATGCAGTTTCTGTTTGCACATGCATGAACTACAGGCAATTATGTCAAAAAATAATTCAGCTATATTCTGCAGAGTTTAAGACACTTTTTACTGGTGATACCTCACAAGAGACTAAAACACACTGACTACTGAGCAATTTTCTAAGATGTTACTGCATATGTATCAAGCTAAAAAGGGTTCAAACCATGTGTTGCAGAGGTCTGAGGCTCAGACATACCTATAGCTTTCAGTTGTGAACAGGCAACTGCAGGCAACTGCCTAAGAGTATCCTACTCACACTTTAGAAAACAGTGTAATGTAGAAAAGGAGGAGAGAAAATTAGTTCTTCTTCTTTGGCTGATTTTTCTGAGGGCTAAAGAATATCAACCCTAACCAAATCTTTTAAAGTAAAAAAAGAGTAAAACAAATAACTACTTTCTTCCACTCTTATTTTCCATTTCATCTCATCTGTCATAAGTGTTTCTGTACTGAAGTCGCTAAGCATGAAGGATGCTTCACCAGTCACAAGTATGTTCGATGGCTTGAGATTTCTGCAACACAAAGATTTTCTGTCAGCCTATGAAACTGGAGTCTAATGATACACAACTACATGCTCCCTGTATCTTTACACATCTGGATATGAAGACCAGAATTTCTAGCTCCTACTCCTGCTTTTGGAATAGTAAAAATCACTGCCTCTGAGCAGCTGTGCTGAACCAACAGTCACTGCAAAGAGCAGTGATCTATCAGACACAGAGAACAAGATTTCTACTCACCTGTGGAAAATATTTTGGTTGTGTATATAAAACAGAGCATCCACCATCTGTCCCAGGAACTTCAGAATCACCTATTGAGGGGAATATACATGAAAACATAACAAATAGAATAACTTACAGATACCTTTTGGAAGACAGCTTCTAAAGCATCCTTCAGCAAAATACTGTGCTTTGAAGGTTTTAGGGAGGGCTCAGAGAAAGACGGAAGAGAAAGGGAGAAATATAAAAACAGTGAAACTCTATCAGGTCAACCAGAAGTTTTTTTCTGTACTTTTTACCATGTCTGTTATTTTCTCCGATTTCTGCCTTTTTCCCTTGATGACAGATGAAAGATCTCCTTGGCCCGAGTGCTGCATTACCAGACAAAGGAACAGACATGACACCTGTAAAAAACAACACACCAATTTTGTCCAGTTGTTTGCATGGAATCCCATATCCAGTAAGAAAGATAAAACCAAGCACTTGGCCAAACTGGTGGGTGTGCTGCTCACCAGTACCAAGGGGTGTTCCGAGATGACTAATTTCTCACAGAGGAGACAATATTTACTCTTTTATTAAAAATATACCGTGTGTGGGTTTTGGGGGGATTTTGGGGGAGTTTTGTTTTTTCTTTATTAGCTTTTTAATAAAAAAAAAAAATCATCAAGCATCTTATCCGAAGCCATGTGGGACAATTCAAATCAAATACACATCCATAAAATCAATACAAAGTTTGGCTGCGCACTCAATAAATTCTGCAAGTAAATGAGTCAGGGCTTTCAGCTTCCCATAGTCTTCTATAAAAGGGTCTTCATTCAGGCATGAAAATCAGTACTGCACACTGGTTCATATCAGAAACTGAGTCAGTGTGCAGTACCGCATGTGAGCAACTCCAATCCATGTATGTGCACAGCTTTTCAGCATGTCTACTCAGGAGTTAAAGCAGGCTCGTTTCAGATCAAATAACCTCTTTTTTTTAGCATCTCACACCAACAACCCTAGATTTAAACCAGCAAAAATGCTGACGTGCCTACAATGTTAACCCTGTGTTCCAGTGTAACCAAACCTTCTTCATTCTCACCTTTTTATCCCAAGTCACAAACGATTCCTTGTAAGTACAGATGTTTGAGTGATGAAGTTTTAGCAACTCCATTGCCTGAACAGAATAAAAAAAGAAAAAAATTACAGAGAGAGCTTTCAATAGCTACAGTTCTTCCCATTAACAGGACCTTAAACAATACCCTGAGCCAGTTCCTGACTTGTTTGGGTTGTATGCCTGCTCAAATTCTTTCAGTGTGCAAGCTCTGTCATCTATTTGCATCTGCCAGTGCCAAGTTAAGAAAAATATTTCATTAAGATTCTACTCAATATAATGCTGCAACAGCCTTGTGAGATTCAAGGATATAAACTGATCCTTAGAGAGACTATATGTGAACCAACACCCCCTTCTTCAATTCCTAAATCTGAAAACACATTTTAGAATATGAAAGTCAAGACTCTTTTTCTAGCATAGCCATTATTTCCAATAACCCTTATGCAAGATTGACACTGGTGAGATGCTTATCTACCTCCTTGAAGCTGTTTTCACTGTAAGGACTCTAACAATTACCAATTACTTCAGCAAGTTTGCTGATGATGTGAAAGGTAAGAATTCAACCTATAGTTGTGTTTGTGGCTGTGCAGACACAAGAGAAGAACTCTAAGAGCCATGCTCCCAGCTGGCATAACTGCATTTGTTTAGATAGACACATACATCAGCAGAAAAATTGGACCAAAATATCAGTAATGCCTTGGTACATAAATAGGTCATCTCTTGAGCAGGATGAAGCATCCGTACAGACGTGTATTCTCGCTCATTTATAACTGCAGACATCATGCACGCTGGACATTGTGAGACTAATCTATCATCTGCTACTGCACGTCTTAAAATACCAAAATTTGTTTCAATAGTAGTATTTATAGCGTATCTTCTTACTCAAGGCATTGAAACAAGGTAAAAAAAAAAAATAACAAAAGAAGAAAAGCAGTTAAATCATTCGCATCAAAAAATGTTCAGCTCTCAGAAAAGAGTGCGTCATGAAGCATGTTAAGTAGAAATTGAGTTATTAGTAAAACTATAAACAGACCAAGATTCTCCTTAAACTTAAAGGCCAAAACAATGAACTTTGCTCTTTGTCTTCAGCACAAAACAAATATAAATGTTGAAAAAGGACTAGCCTCTGAGAACAGCTGTCCATCTGAATCTACATATTCAAACAGAAGAGCAATTAATACAAAATACTGACCTAAGCCCAAGCAGAGAGCAGGGAGAACACCCCTCAGGTAGTCCTACCTGATTTACATCTTGACTATTTGTTTAGTTAATCCTTACAGATAAAAGGCTTTGGTCTGTTAAAAGACTTTGGTCTTCCCAAAAAAGTACTAAAGAAAAATTGCTCTGATACCTCCTTCAAGGCCTCATCTGCTTGCTTTTCTTTAATGCACTGCACCTGCAACAAACAAAAGGCAAGGATGAGATTATAACACAGAGACAGGCACACTTTAAACCTGAGCAATCTTGTCAAGAACACTAGAACTGCAAGTTTTGCATGAATTAGCATAAACTTTCAGTGATAGTTCCAGTTTCTAATGTTTAGGGCAGTCTCCCTGGGAGATGGCCAGAAAGGGTTTCAAATGACTCGGCAACAGTTTAACCTAGTCCTTTCTTGTACTGCCAAAGTAGCAGAAAGCTAATGCAAAAACACACCAGATGGACCTAAATAGGCTGCTCCCCTTTCCCACTTCTAACCTCAATATTCTGGTAAACTGATCTGGATCAGTCAATTTCCAAAACAGCAGCACAATAAGATGTGAGCCTACTCTTACCCAGGGGCCCAGCAACCTGTGTGTCTGTTACTATCAAAGGGGCCACAGAGATAACAAATGTGCCAATGGACTCCTGTTTTCCTAGCGACCAGTTTCTCACCTGCTTTATCATATATTTCTTCTCCACACCCTTTTCCGTTTTCAATTCCGCTACCAGCATCGTGCCCAGTGCCCCAGGCCGGAGCCGCTCCAGCACCTGCGGGGCACAGGAAACACTCATGCACTTGGTCAGTTACAAGCAGCAGAACAACCAAAGCAAAAACTCCCTTCAAGCCACTCTCCCTGCAGACACCATCCACGCACCACCTTGGCATGGTGACAAGCTCCGCATCCCCATCCCATCCTCGGGAAGCACACAGGCTTCCCCCCTGCAAGGCAGAGAAGCTCAGCATACTCATACCCCTGCCCCTAGGCTACAGAGGCCCCCCACCATCCCCAGTAAGGCTGCAACCGCCCCCTTCCTGACGGGCGAGGCCCGGTCCTGCGGTCAGCACCTCATACTTCTCCATGGCGGGACAAGTGGAGGCAGAGCAGGCTGTTGGTGCGGGGAAACCCCCGGGGCTGGGCTCGCCGCTCCCTTCCCACAACACAACCGTCAGGCCGCCAAAGCGTCCCCACATCCACCCCCGACGGCCGCCCACCGACACCGCCGCCGGCGCGGAGCTGTCCCTTTAAGACGCGGCGCGGAGGGGCGGGGCCTCCCCACCCTCCCCTGGCCACGCCCCTCCCGGCGTGCGCCGGCGCTGCCTCCCGCGCGGCGCCTTTAAGGGCTGGCCTACGTGGCAGCGCAGGGATCGGTGCGCGGCCCGGCGCTCCCCCGACACGCTCCGCCCGCCGCCGTCTGCCGAGAGCCGGGCCCAGGCGCGCTGAGCCGTCGGCCCCCCCCCCCGCCGCCATGGGCCAGAACGATATCATGAGCACCGCCGAGGATTTCGCGGACCAGGTGCGTGCCCGCCTGCCTTTCCTCTTCTGTCCGGGGCGGCCTTTGTGTGCTGGGCCGCTTCCTCGGGCGCTGGGGCTGGTTTGGGGGGAGGGAGGGACGGAGAGAGCAGGGCGGGTCGCGGTAGAGCAGCCGGAATGGCGGCGTCCCGGAGCGGGGTCGCCACCTTGGGGCCTGCGGGCTCCCTCCGGCGCGTCGCCCCGAGGGAAGGCTGGGGCCCGGCTTCCCGCCGGAGCGGGAGTGGCCGGTGCAGGCCCGGCGGCTGGGTCCCTGTGGGAGTGGCGGTCCCTGTCCTCATGCGAGCCTTGCGACTGCTCCTCAGTCTGTGTACAGCGGAGCCGACACGTTCTCCTTGGGAACTGGGCTCCTTCCTGGGAGTGGAAGGAGAGCAGGGTCCGAGCCGCTCTTGTCTTCCTGCAAGCCGTCCAGGCTGGCAAATGGGGCTTAAAGGGGGGTGGGAAATGGGGGTGAGGTGATGGGGACAGGAAAGCGAAAATCTAAGCCCCGACTGGTACCTGGAAACCCAAACTGGAAGATGTTTGCCAGCACTCCGGTGCTGTGCTGGGGTAGAGCAAGAGCAAACCAGTTGATGCTGTCTGGGAATTCTCTTTACACCTATTTCAGTGAAGGTTCTTACAGGTTTCTCTGTTAAATAGGATTTTCTAATCTCTTCTATCTAAGAGTAGAAACATTTTGAGCATAAGTAGTTGATCTGCTGGTGATGCTTTTAGAAAGATCTTCGCTGTCATTGTGGTTTATCTAATAGAAAATAAGAGGCAGCATCTTATCCTATTTAACAGGTTCTCTGGCAAACCTGATTCTGCCTGGTTCTACAAATCTGACTATCGAAGTTGTGTGGTGCAAGATAAAACAAGTCACAGCTCTGAGGGGGCTGTGCTGCCTCTGTGTCTTTAACCAAGTTTCACTGGGAAAACCTGTTCCATGCTTCCTCCCCACCCCCAGATGGAAGTTTCAGAGACAGAGCTTCTTATGGTGCATGGAGTACCCATTTTAAAGGGTGTCTGGATCATCTTGGTCATCCTCTGTTTACCTTCTCCTCTCACTCCCTTTAGAGAAGAAAGTAAACTATCGCTATAGTGTTAAAACTACTTGCCAAAATTTATGACTCTTGTCCTGACCTTTTCATAACACCTCTCTATTTACTCCTGTGAGACTATTTCTAGATGTCCTTAACACCCCTTTATTCATACTAATGAAAGCTCTTTTATCCAGCTAAAGTGCTGTTTGCCTCCTCCTGAAATGAGTTCTATATGGCACAACATTATTTGCGCTTGGCCACATCCTGTTTATAGATGAGTCTTTAGCTGCAGAATTCGGAGTGTTTGCCTACACTTACCCATCAGAGGAGAAAACAATTTTTATGCTTTCCAAGTAACTAGCCCCTTTGATAATTCTGCCTTCAGATAGCTGCCTAGTAGCTCAGTCATGTGCTTTCCGTATGTGTATGCTGCTAGAACTCAGTATCCCACCAGTGTAGGAGTGATTTACTAAGTGATAACCTTTGGTATATATTGCAAAGTTAACACTTGGCTTATGGAAACTGTTAGTTCATGTTGGATAAAAAAAAAGACCAACTTGGAACATTTGGACTGAAATTGTGCTGAAGCTCCTCTTGATGGATGGAGGCAGAGGTAGTCGAGCTGGACAGTATCTATTCTGGGAGCTAAATGCATTCTCAGTGTGTCCTGGATTTCTCCATTGCCTGTACTAGTGTTCAAGAATAATGAGTCTTAAATTTCTGTAACGTAAAAGCCCTGTAGCAAAATGTTACAGCTACTTCCATGGTTTATCAGCACGTCCTGAATGTCTCTTACAAGTGCAATAATAATCCATTCCTTAAATTGAAACGCCAAAGCTTAACTTGTCTCAAATACTGTAATTTCTATTTGAATTAGTAAATTATGCCCTAGATGCGAAGATATTCAGTAGTAACAAGTAATCCAAAGGTGAGCTAGTGCAGTGAAGACACAGTCTTACAAGGCAGCTAAGCTTTTCTGACAGCTAGCTGTCAGGGAAAGGCGCTGTCCTGTTTCTCCCATGGCTGTGTGCCCTTTTTCTCTCACACCAGCACTTTTCTGTCACTGGACTGGAGAGCTGAACTGGCAGGGAAAAAAACAAGAGATAATTTTTTTCTATTGGTTCCATTATATCATTGTTTAGATGAAGTGAGCACCAGTGCTTGTGATGGGATCACTTGTGATGAGAACTAGCTGTGAGTTTAGCTTGGCTATAGCATGAGTTCATAGCCTGCAGTACTGCTGGTGAGCTGTGCTCTGAGCTGTTGGTGGTTTCCAAGGCCTGCAGCAGAGGCTTTGCTTGGGGCTGGGCCTGTTGAATTCAGGGAAGGCAACTTGTTGGATACTGGGGAGGGTGGAAAAAGCTATTAAAGGTTCTTGAAACCTGGGTGAGCAAGGAAATCACAAGCTTAGTTCAAAATGATGCCCAGCTACCAGCTTCATGGGCTGATTTCTTTTCAAGCACTACAGCACCAGCCCAATCTTAATTTCTGAGTATTTAAATTATTTGATTAATAGTTTTTTAGTGATTCCTGTTTAAAATATTGCATGCTAAGCACTTCAGTGCAGTTGCCATGTACTGCTGACATTATTGTACTGAAAAATAGCTGTATCTGGGCCCTGTGCTGATTGTTTAGGGTTCGAGAGCTGATTGTCTCTCCTCTGTAATCCTCATAAGAGGGAACAGATCTCAGGAACTTTTCTAGTGTCTGTGCTAATCTTTAGGGATGTGGGTGCCAGGTATTTGTGCCATTCTAAAAAAATTGTGGACAGAAGTGCGGGGAGACTATTGAGTCACTGTGCTGCAGTGAAAGGGCTGCAAGGGACACCCAGACTCTGGAGGTTTCATTTAATTTTCCAAAATAAACGCTGGTGCATGTTGTTCAGCTAATGCCAACATCTCTGTATCCTAATTTGCAGGACACGGAAGGGAGAATAAAACATTTAATTGTTAGTCTGAACTTTTCTGTGTTTTATATTAGAAAATGAATTTGGAAATGTTCTCCATAAGTTAGTGATGTCAGTACATCAATCCTTTAGCATTATAAGCCACATACCCTGTTCTGGTTAGGCTAGAAAATAATCTCCCTATGAAGAATGATAAAAAATTCCAATGTACAGAAAAATCCCGTTTTAAGATTTGATAACTAAATAGCTTTTTGAAAAATGGAATTGGTATAAGGCACATTTTAGGAGTGAAAAGCATTATTACAAGAAATCTTCCTGCAATTAAAAATTTAAGAGTGCTGGCAATGTTCTAGTGTGTCAGCTCCATTCCTGCCTTTTGAAGTAAGCAGGAAAGCCTCTGTTTCCAGCTTTCCCAAGGAACTTGCATACATCGATCAACTCAGCATGGTGGGTGCTACTGTCCTTGTGTTTAGGTGGCAGTTGTTTCAGTGGATATACGCATGTTGGTGAAAGAAGTTATTTGTTCTTTTTTCTCTGCCAGAGGATTGAGCATCCTATTCCATGCAGGATCACAGGCTGCTGGAGGTATCTGTCCTCCTGGAACAAAGGAAATCTGTAAATGAATATCATTTAGATATTTGCAATATGCCTTTATGGGAAGCTCTAAGCTAATAATGCTGTGCAGCACACGAGGGCTTTCTGGGTACATCAGCAGGCTGCTCTGCTCATCACCATGATTAGTACTTCCCTGATATAAGAACAAACGCCTCCTGGCCACACACCTCCTGGCTATGTACTGGTCTTAAAGTACCTGTAGTTATGCTATGGTATATGCACTTCGAACAGCATAGACTAGAGTTTTAACAAATTTGATACTGCTGGAAGTAGAATATAGTTTAGAAAGCATTATAAATAGTCAAACCAGAATGATTTTATTACCTCTGGTTTGGACAGGGGCTTGTCATGGGTTTGAGTATTTTAAGCTTCCTTTTGAAAAATCCTGGATCCTCTTGTGTATCTCTGCTTGTTGAGAGGAACATTGAACTCTCTGCCCCTCTGATGCTGTCAAAGGTGAAAGTGGCAATGCAGAGCCCCTCTAGTGTATGCTAGTGACTTGGCTGCCAACATAGAACCAGCTGGTCTTCAAAATAGTTCTACTTAAGCTTGTCGTTTTCTCTTCTCAAGATGTATTGCCTCTTGGAAGGAGGCAGTGTGTGCTAAGAACAGGTGATCCAAAACCCACAGTGGAATAAGCTATCCTATTACTTGATGTCACGAATTTTAACACTGCAACCTCCATCAATCTCAACAGTTTTGCTTTGGTTTACAGGTCTGGTGCTTAGTGGCATGCATGTTTCAGGTCCCACATCTTAGCTGGATATGTTTATCAACTGCAGTTACCACATTTCCCATACGTGGTGCTTTTATCTGTGTGAATTTTAAAGGAAGTAGGAAGTGGTCTAAGGTTACAAGCATTTGAGCCACAGTGATGTGCAGAGCAGAAAAACAGGGTGCCTGGTACTCTTAGTTCAGTCCCACTTCTGGAGATCTCCTGTTTCTTAGAAGCTATCCTGTCCTTAGTTAAACTACTTGGGTGATTTATACCCAAAACCTTTAATTGCAGAATCACTTGGTGTTTGTTGTGTTCTCTTCCTTTAGTCATCACGTAACTGTTCTCTTGCTTTCTTTCTGGATGTCCATGCCTAGTTGTTCTTTTGGCCTTGATTTTTGTTCATATGGTCTGTTTCTGAAGCCGATTTACTTCAGGCTTGCTGTGTACAGGGGCCATCAACTTGTGTGTAGCTAAGTAAATGCAGCTACATGGGTTATGGGTGTCCAGCGATGGTAAGGTTGCTTCTTTACACCTGAAGAACAGGTAAATGTTAAATGCCTTCTTGCTTTCTTCACCTGGACTGTTGGCAGGAACCGTTTCAGGAAAGGGGGAGATCAGCTTACATGACCCATTTCAAAATAACAAAGATGAGGCCTGGAATGCAGATATCCTTTCTAAGGTTTCTGCTTTGTTCTGCCTCTCCGCAGCAGGTCTCTTCCTTTTCCTTACAGATGCCTTCCACTTTAATTTATTTTTTTCTCCTAGACCAAAGTTGGTTGTTCTGGATCTCGACACAGCACAGTTACTGCACAAACCACTTCTGGGGTTGTACTAGTTCCAAAATAACGGTCCTTAGTATTCCATAGCAAGTTTGCCCAAGTGCACACTGAAATCCAGGAGAGAAGCAAGCTGTAAACCAAGCTGTGCATCTCATGCAGTGACAAAGATCACAAATTTTCTTCTGACTCATTCATCCAACTGTTGACATAGCTTAAAAAAGCCTGAAGTGGCAGCCCTGAATCAGAGTACAGCTGCACTTAAAATGTGCTCCGTTGACTTGACTCTTGACCCTTAGACTCTGGCTGCACACAGTACAACTGCTGTAGTTTGTTCCCATAGTCACTGTTTAATTAAGTGTGATTGCTGGGGTTTTTTCTTGTGATAATTTTCAGTTAAACCATAGGCAAAGCTTGACATTTGCATAAGCTTTAGAGCAGCCTTTAGTAATTACTAGTTACTTTGGCAAGGATAAACTTTCAGCAGTGGCTTTAGTCTCCTTGCTTCATGCTCTCATATATACTGAAAGCATGCAGTGCTGCCAGAGCTGTAAAGATTTTGCCCAGGAAGAAACCAGTCAGCTCTCTTGTCTAACCTGAGGTCAATGGAGATACTGAATTACAAAAGAAAAGGCTTGTGCACCTTCTCAGTCTGTTTTTCATAGCACAGTTCAATGCCTGTACATACACGGTTCCCCCACCCCTTTTCATGCTTGAAGTATTCCAATATTGTATAAATAACATGACTCAATGTGCCTTACAGCAACTTCATGTGGGGTAGTGGGGTTTTGTTAAACAGCAGTTCCTCCTAGTTCTAATGCGGGGAACCCTGTGGAGTCTGGAAGCTAGTTCTGCATGAAGCCTCCTGGCATGGGCATTTACTTTCAGGAGTATTAACCTGTTCAAACTGCTTCTGTCATCTGGAGGCAAAAACCTGCTGTTTAATCTTGTAGTTACTTTTAAAGTCACATTTGTTTCTTACTAGATTGCAGTTGCTCAGACAGGAGCATATGCTGGCTCCAGATACATCCTCCGAGAGCTGTGGCTTAGCTGAACCTGTGTGTGGAAGAAGCCAGCCAGGTGCTGGCTTGCACCAAGTGACAATGCGAATCCGAGTGCTATTAATGGAAGTAGAAACTGTGTGTACTTCGAGGACAGAGGGTGCAGTTTCATGCAATGGCCACACTGATCTGGTTGCTGCTGCTGGTACACAAGTGCACGTGCTTTGCACTGTTGCTTTTCTGAGCTGTTAGGAAGAACTGGCTTGGCAGAAAGGTTATTAATGTTTTTATATTTGTACAGAACGGGTCTCCTGTCAGCTTGACTCCCCAGGTTGGTTTGTTACAGGGTGTTGAGTGCCTGAGCATGTAGGACTGTCCTTTCAGCTCCCGGCTGGCTAATAGCTGAGCTGTAACAGGAAACCCTGAGACAGAAGCTAAAACCAGGGTCAGCCTTCAGCTAGTAAGAGTTTCATCAAGCACAGTTCCACTTGTGTAGGAAGGTGTTGCTGGATTCTGGTTTTCTCCAGGTCATTGTCCAAAATGCTGTTGGGGTGGCATGTGACAACAGGTTTCCCCCTGCTGCTCCCAGCTGTTCTCAAACTGAAGTGGAGAAGAATTTCATTAAATCGAGTCCCAGGTGTGTGTTTCTTTCCAGATGTTGATGATTTATGTGCATGACAACTGCCGACCTCAGAGTCTGCAGAGTGCATGGATCTGTTATGGCTTGGTCCCCTGCTAACGATGCTCTCTGCCCGTGCAGTTCCTGAGGGTGACGAAGCAATACCTGCCCCACGTAGCCCGCCTGTGCCTGATCAGCACCTTCCTGGAGGATGGCATCCGCATGTGGTTCCAGTGGAGCGAGCAGAGGGATTACATTGATGGCACATGGAACTGTGGCTATTTCCTGGCCTCCATCTTTGTGTTCATAAATCTCTTTGGACAGCTAAGTAAGTGGCTCTAAGGCTGTTGAGGTGGATGCCAGAGCACTTCAGTGTGTCTGCCACCGTGGCTTGTGTAACCACTGTGAATCATGTAAGCACGGGATGCTTCACTGACTTCTTAATAGCACTGAAAGCTTAGAACTGATAGTACCACATGGGCTGAATGAAAAGAACTCAATTGACCTGCTGCAGTCTTTCCTGGAAGGGATCTTGAGAATTTCTTCTGACACTACCTCTGAGTCAGATGCCAAGAATCCATTAGGACAATCTGTGTTCAATTCTGTACATGCCTCTCTAAACACATACACCCCCTGAATTTTCTAAATGAAATACTCTTATTTCTTAAACGGGGCAGTGTTAAGACTTTCCTGGTGTCCTGAATGAAGGGGTATTAATCTCAATGGCAGTCTTGTCCTGCAGGTGGTGTGCTTAAGCTTGAGGGGGGCTTGTGCTGGACATTTTTCAAAGCCCAGGATTAAAAATAAGCCCAGAAGCAGAGCTCTTGTGAGTGTGCTGGTGGGCCTAGAGAAACAGAGAGAGGTCAAATCCTTTGCTGTTCATGTCGTGTCCCTTGATTGCTCTGGCAATTTCTTGTCTTGTGTTTGGGTTTAAATTATTTTATTATAACCTCATATTTTTGTGTAACAAATCAGCTTAATTGAATGCAGTTACCAGTCCTCGTGTCAAAGTAGCAAAGGTTGTCAGTGCTTTGTGATAAAGACTTGAAGAAGGCTATAAACCAAAAGCATTAAAGGAAAAGGGGTACAGCATGTCTGCCCTAACACCTCTTTCACCAAAAAATAAAATAAATCCATAGTTAGTTGAGTTCCATTTTAATTTCTTGTAATGCTTCAACACCAATGGCTGCTGTGCAGTGCTGTGTTGGGGGCTGCATTCAGCATGTGCTTACCCTTTGTAAAATAAAAGATGATTCTGGAATTAGAATACATTTTTAAATGCACTGAAACTTCTAGGTTCTCAAACTGATTTGTGGCAGTAAAATTTCCTGCCTGATGTTCTTTGTGGCTCAGTGGAAAGCAACCAGTGTCTGCTCAGTTCAGAACAAGTTAGCATTCCTGCAGCATCTTTTCCTGTGCAAGCCAGAAGTGTAACTGTGTTCAATTTCCCCAACTCAGGCGGCTGCATCCTGGTGCTGAGTAGGAACTTTGTGCAATATGCCTGCTTTGGACTGTTTGGAATTATAGCATTACAGGTAGGAGGCTTGAGTCTTCAGCCCTTCTAAATTGTATCTTTCAAATCTTCTCGCTTAGCCCCAGTACTACCAACATAGTTAAATACAACTCACAGCCCTGGAATTCTTTTCCACCCTGGCCTAGTGCCCATCCTCAATGGCACTGAACTATTTTGCTGCTTCTGATGTGCCCAATAGATCCTGAGCTGTAATTCAGTTGGCTGGAGACATTGATTCAATACTTGACCGAGTTAGCAGAAGTAACTTGTACTTTACCTGTCAGTAAAGTGCCAAATATGGAACTTGCAGTTGCTTTGGCCTTCAGCACACAGCTGTTATAAAAGATCCTAGCTAGTAGCATTCTTCCTATTCAAAACCAATGAATTTGGGGGGGGAGGTGCTGGAGGGGATGTGTGACTACAGCACAAGTCAGTCCAGGCTTCTGTTGCCTGTTTTACACTGGCTGACTGGACCACACTGATGGAACCTACCTTGTTTCCTTCTGTATAACATACTTGTAACTGACTTCTGCTATGGATAGCACAGGCTTTAGACTAGAACATAAATTCATAATGTCAGTGCAGTTTATATGGTGTTTTAACCTGGCTTTTTTTCCCTCTCCCTAGACTATTGCATACAGCATTCTATGGGACCTGAAGTTCTTGATGAGGTATGCCTACTTCTTAGAGTTTATCAGAACAGAACCAAACAGAGGGAATGATCTCCTTACATAGTATTTCCTAGAAATACACTAGAAGTATTTGCAAATTATGCATTTACATTAAACAAGAAATGTCAGCACTTAAAAAATCAGTAGAGTCTGTGTTAAGCCATAGACCAGTATTGTAGAAGGCAAAAAACTAATCCTAGCCCTCTAGGATCTAAGTGCTTCTGCTACTAACCTTGCTGAGCACTCACAAGCAGCTGTCTAGACTGGATCAGTGAGCTGCTGTTATTTCCTAAATGGCTAGAATAGCAATTGTGCTTATGCATGACTGAAGCCATTTTCTGGGATAGCTAAAGCATGCAGATAGTAGAATAGTTTCTGAGATTTTAAATCTCTAACACCTTTGTCTCTAACAGAAGACAGGGCTTTTAAACATGAGCTTTCTTGCCAATCTTGAGTAATGGCTGATGGTTGCCTTTTCACTCCTCTCCTTTGAGAAGGGGGATCAGGGCAGCACAAGAGCTATACTCTGGGCTTACTACAACCCTGTAAGCTGTGTACCTGTGTGATTTCTAGCAGGACTGCTATTCTGTTTTCTCAAAGCAACCTCTGAACTACTTTGGCATATGTGGTTAAACCTGAGGTACAGAATAACTTCAATACAACTAAAGTCATGCTATGACAGATGCTAAGCAACTGTGCCAGAGCTGAGGGTGCTGGACTTCCCTGGCAGGCTTTACATGTCTGCACAGGCTTGGGGAAATCCTTGAGCACAATGCTGCTATGTCAGCTGTGAAGCCTAATGCAGGCACACTGCATGGGGAGGAGCAGATCACTCCTCCCCAGCATGCAGATTCTTACTGAGTTTAAATTGTCCGATAAAACTTCAAATCACCAGAGTACTGCAAAGTATAAACTGCCTGTGGGTTTTTTTCCCTTGTCTTCCTGTAGGAACCTGGCCCTTGGGGGAGGTTTGCTGCTGCTTTTGGCCGAGTCACGCTCAGAGGGGAAAAGCATGTTTGCTGGTGTCCCCACCATGCGGGAAAGCTCCCCAAAGCAGTACATGCAGCTGGGGGGCCGTGTGCTGCTGGTCCTCATGTTCATGACACTGCTACATTTTGATATGAACTTCTTTTCTGTAAGTATCTGAGTATAAATGTATGAGTTAAGGAACTAGAATATAGTACCAACTCCCTGATAAGCTGCAGCGCCTGCTCAGTTCTTATCGTTTAAGTCTATTTTTTAGTAGAATTAATATGTAGAGAAAGTTACTAGATCATCTGTGCCACGACAGCCTGTTCTGTTGAACTCATCCGTGCTCTGTTGCTTGTCTGTCTATTTAAGAGCCATATGTAAGCTTGTGGGTTTTTTTTATTTGCAGATTCTGCAGAACATTGTGGGCACAGCCCTGATTATCTTGGTGGCAATTGGCTTCAAGACTAAGCTGGCTGCTTTGACTCTAGTCATCTGGCTGTTTGGCATCAATATCTACTTCAATGCCTTCTGGACCGTCCCAGCCTACAAGCCCATGCACGACTTTCTCAAATATGATTTCTTCCAGACCATGTCTGTCATTGGAGGCCTCCTCCTTGTGGTTGCACTGGGTCCTGGTGGAGTCTCCATGGATGAGAAGAAAAAAGAGTGGTAACAGGAATAGCAACACTTCTTGGGACATATTAAGTCCAGAACTGATTCTTTATGGATTCAACAAAAACTGCCAGCATTTTACACGTACATGCCCCCTTCCTATTAAAGGCACAGATATTCTGAATTTGATTTACAGTGGCACCAGTAATGTAATAGACAAAATCCTATTCCTTCAAGAAAAGTTGCCTAGGCTTATTCTAACTTCCTAGATTTGGAACTAACCCAAGGAACCTGCATTTTGCTGATGCTTCAGTAAGTTGCAGTAGAACAGTAGTTTGCTGTCTTTAATGTCAGCAGTGTTTTGAAATTTGAAGTACTGTGAGCAGATACAGCTGTATCATTGTGTACTGTTGGGTTCTAGCTATAATTAAAGAAGTGGCTCCCATTTCTCACCCTCATTAAAACTGTCTTGTGCATGAGGAGTTCCCTTGCTGATCATAGCATTTCTTATCAGTGTGGAAAGCAGCATCAAGAAAAAACACTGTTATTCTGCTGCTTAGAGGCCTGTAGTTCCATTTTGTTTAACAGGGGAAGTATTTCCTACCCCTGAATGGAAGGTAAAAAGCAAAACGCTGAAAGTAGTTGTACCCCCCTCCCCAGGTAAGAAAAGGGAGGGGGTCTTCTAACATGTCCCAGTTCCCCTCTCAAGAGGAACAAGGGATAATCCTTTATTGCTAATCACATTTCAAGGAGCAGAGAGGGCAAAACTCCTGAAGAGACAGAATGTCAGATTCTGTAAAAATTGTGTGCCAAAAGAACTGTATTCAACATTCTTTCCCCAGTTTCCTCCTGAATTCCCAAGAAGGGAGCCAAGTTGTGCTGCAGGTTCTATAACAGAAGCTCCTCTCTGCTATTAACCAGCTTCCATCCACATATGCCCCAAATTCCTATCTGAATTGTAGGTTATTGGTAAAAGTGTCTTGAAAACTGCAGAACTCCCCCTTTTCCCTGCACTCGGTACAGGTGAGATGGGAGCAGTCAATCTTCTCATCTGTAGGGTTTGCTTCTGTTGGTCCCGACTGCACCCGACAGCAGGGGGCCGGTCGAGGGCAGCCTTTTCCCTGCCCCATGGTGGCTCATCCCAGGCTGTGCAGGGAGAACACCCCACATCACCTCTGTGCTGCCAGAGCCACAGTTCTTGGCTCTGAATCCAACGGTTATAGCTGAAGAATGCAAATTCAAACCCATGCAGCGAATAAGCAGCTGAGGATGTAACTTGTGTTTTCAGAGGGAGGAACTCCTCAGTATAATGGGAGGGGGGAAAACCCCATTTCCACCTTTCAGTGCCACAATCACTGTGCCATGAACATGCTTAGTGCTGCTCAGAGGAGGCATTTTGTCCTCTGCCAGTCAGCTAGGTAAGCCTGTTTCATTAGATCATGAAAGAGTTCTAGAAAGCATGAGCCCTACCAACTTGCTAATATTACATTGATACCTTGCACTGTTGTCTCCCTTGAGAAAGCTGCTCAACTGTTTGCTCAAGGAGTAATTCAGCTGAATGTCTCCAGCAGGAGCTATTTACTGGAGTCTGCTGGTAAGGACACTCACCTGGACAGTTCAGCTTAATGGTTGCTTTTTAGGAGAGAAAACTAGTCTGAAAGAACTGATGCCAAATTGAAGAGCGCTGATGAATGTTAAACCAATGATTTCATCATCTTGAAGGGAAAATGGCCAGTGTAATAGCAAGATGTGCTGCTGCTGAAGGAAAGGAATCAATTGGGGGTAGGTGGGAGGGGAAGCCAGCAGTTACGGTTGGGTCATATAGAGAAGTTTTCTTTTTAAAAGGTTTTGCAAGATAAGTTTTTTTTACCTCAAGTGTTCACTGTGCCCATCTCTTCATAGCAAAACTAGTCTTTCCAGTTACAGATAAGCAGCACAGGTGTTTTTGCTCAGTTTCACTGCAGGTCCTGTAACAGTTTTAGACTACATCAAGGCAGCCAATCTCAGATACTTCAACTGCTGGTGGTGTTCATAGTATTTATAAATGGAATGATAGAAACTACTCCTGTAAGTAGCTCTTAAGTTGGCTTTCCCAACTTGTGTCCTGTCTAAGGAGCTGGATGACAACCTAGTCTGAAATGCTGACTGACCAGTTTCCTCTGTGAAAATAAGTCCCTTTTCCAGCAAAAGACCCCAGAAAAGGAGCTGATACTGTCCCTTGCAGCAGAAATATTTTGGTACTAAAGGGGCATGGTCAGGAGGAGGGCATTAAAGGTATTTCCAGGCAGCACAATATGCAGACTTACTGTGAGTCCTGATGCAGAAGACTCTGGTTTCCTACCTATGCTGCTGTATTTGTGCATCTCCCAAAAATCCCATGACCTCTCTCCGTGGCTGAGAAGCTCTCACAAGCAGGATATCAGCTGTCAATTGGCTCTGCAAAGTATTCTGGAATTCATTCTGAATATATTTTTGCTTTCTATGTGGAAAAAAAAAAAGTATAAATTCTCATTTTTATGCTGTATTTTGTACCTTAGTTGTGTTTGAAAATGTTTTGATTTTTGGAAACAATCAAAATAAAACAATGGCATCTTTGTATCCACCTGGCGTGTGTGAGTGGTGATGCTCCCCAAGGAGGCTGCTGGTTACTGCTTCTGTGCTGCCTATTGACAATCCTCTTCATGAGGAAGAGTCCTCAGCTCTGGGCCACCTGCATGTGGCAGTGCTTCTCCCTGGGGGCCAGCTTGAGGTTCTTAAATACCACTTGGTTCTACCCCACTGCTCTGACAGTAACAGAAGGCTTCAGACCACTGTTGTTATCACAAAGTTTATTTGCCATTGGCTGCTTTCTTCAAGTTCTTGGGTTTTCGATGATGACTCTTGAATTTCTTCTTTAAAGGGCCTGACTGTTTCTGTAGAGAAAAATAAGTTAATCAGCTGGTTTCCAAACCCCCAAGACAGCTTAAAGAGAAACTGAGTGTGCTTTCCTTCACCAAGTAACAACAGAAGAGATCTGTCCTTGCCCCTCCCCTTCAAGTTTGCATCCCTTTATCTGACAGGCCTCTGGTTTCATTAGATACACTGTGTAGCAATGAACCCAAATTTCACCCAGCCTCAACTCTCCAGTTTGATATAAGGGATCTAGCCCCTTCCTCAGAGTCTGCCTTGGAGAGTTAAAGGTTTGTCCACCTTTATGTTGGGAACATCTGTCTCCTTCCCAATCTGAGAAACAATATTCTTGCAAGGCAAGAAATTGCTGGTGGCAGTTCACAACTCAGGACACAGCCAGGGGCTGGCACACGGGGAGCAGCCATTCTGAGTAGCTCTGCACCTTCAGCTGGTTCTCAGACAGGAACATATCAAACACGTACAGGATGGGATCCCAGCTCAAGGCTCCCCTACTGCTGCATGCGGCACGACTCCCACCTTTCCCCGTTTGTTGCCACTGGCTCTGCTGACATCTGTTCTGCCACGATCCTCTGTGTTCATGTCACCATTCTGCTTGGTCTCATCATCCTCGCTGTCTGTTGCAAAGTCAACGCTGCCCTTTGTGGTCTGCGGAGTCACTGGGCTTTTTCTTGGAAAGAGTGTAGCTAAAATACAAATACTTAGCTTAGCATCAGCCCCCTGTGACACAGGCTTCCCCCTGAGTTTACTCTGAGGACATCTTAAAAGCAATTTCCAAAGCTGCTTCCAGTCTCTGAGCTTGCATGTGTCACTACTGGAATACCTGGGAAATAAACATGCTGGTTTGTGAGGAGTGTGCTGGTGCTCTCACTCGCCCCACTCCAGGGACTGCTCAGCACAGGCCGTTCTGGGGTGTCATCCCTGTCCCTCCCACAGCCAGGCAACAGCCACAGGTGTAAGCAGCATGGCCTGACCAGCTTCTGTGAGATTTCAGGAGATTCAGTGAGATTCAGGATTTGCCAGGAAATGAGGAAAGCAGAGATACCTAAAGCAGTAAATCCCAGCAGATCCTGGATCCCTCCCCTAACACCTTACACGATCCAGCTCTGGTTATTAGTGGTAACTGCAATTTCTTATCTGGTGGTCGACAGCTTTACTGAAACCCAAGAACTTCACACCTCTGGCATGTGAGCAACAAAGAACACTATAAAGAAGCTGGAAGAAAATCCCTTCAAAAAAGTCCCTTCATGACACAGATGACAGCAATGTTCTCACTCACATGGGTACAGGTCACTCATGCTATCATCTGTCTCCTCTCCATTCTCATCGCTGGACTGTGGCTCCCAGAATTCCTCTTTTCTGTAAGGCTCCCTGCTCCTGTTCATTTGGTCATCAGGGTGCTGCGTCCGCCACTGCTTCTGTCGCAGGCACGCCGGGATGTACTCCACTCCTTCCTTCTGGCACTCCTCATCTAAGAGAGCAGCTCTTAGGAAGGCCACCCTACCACCTCAGGCCTTTTCATTCCCAGCTCCTAGCTTGTGCTAAATGCAACTCAAAAGCAAGTCAACCTCCAACTCTAACATACGTTCATGTAATCTACAGCGATGCTAAGGACCATAAAAGAGGGGAAAGCCGTTTACACTGAGCCTGTGCTGGAGGAGTGAACTGCCCTCTCCAGTAAGGATGTTCCAAGGCATTTGCTAGAGGCCAATTGTTCCCTACGTCTGGGATCTTCCTCCGTAGCTGAGGAGCACGCACAGCAACAGCAGCACACTACTGTCAATCTACAGAAAACTGACTCCCTTCACGTGGATCTACTGGAATCTCAAAAGCTCAGAGAATAAACCTGCTCTGCTTGTATCTTCAGAAAAGCTACTTACATGTTCTTAGGGCCTTCTGATAGCGCTTGCCCTGGACATGAGACAGCACTTGCTCTGGGTACTTGTTGATGTGCCTGAGAGTCAGCTTGCAAAACAGCTGGTGGCTGACAAAGGCAGAAACAAAGAGCCAGCAACAGAGTTTAAGTTTGCTATTGCGCAGTAACTTCCCACTCACAAGGCCTGTGCTCAAAGTTGATACAAGTTTTATAAAGACTTTTCCAGTCTCCCAAAACCCACAGACTCAAGAACCTTTGTAAAACTCTACCGCTGCATGTCTGAGATTGAACAAAGCATAACTATAAGTCACACAGTGGGTTAAGAAGTCAAACAAAGCATAAGTCACACAGGGGGAAGAATACGTACAGGTTCTTTGTGCTGGGCACTATATGAGGCTCAAACATGCTGTAGTCAAACTCCCTGGCTGTCTTTATCAGCCGCTGATACTTCTTGCCGTTAGTGTAAGTCTGCAGGTCCGTCAGCCGACACGGCATCTCGTGTCCCGTCAGCCTGCACCGCACCTGAAGGAAACGCCTGCTCAAGGAAGCGCAGGGAGTTACCCAGCGCTGGGGCACCCCCCGAGCCCCCACCAGCGCCTCTCTCCCGGCCCGTCGCCAACCTCCACACTGACACCAAAGCCTCTGTGCCCGGAGCTCACCGGGCCGAGCCCATGTGCCGCGGTTCCCCCCAGCCCGCTCACGGGACGCGGCCCCGGCCTCCCCCTGCAAACCCCTCCGAGAGGCGGCCGCGGTCCCCACAAGGCTCCAGCCGCACCCGGCCCGGCCGCACGACGCTGAGCAGCGGATGCTGCCTCAGGAAGAGCCGCTCCGCCTCGGGCACTTCAGCCCCACCGCCCGCAGGCTCCGCCGCACGCTCCGCCATGCCAGAGCAGCGCGCTCCACTTCCGGTGCCGGAACCATAGAGAGGGGCGGGCAGAGAGGAGCCTGCGCACGCCGGAACCGCCGGGACCGGAGGCTCGGGGGCGTCGCGGGGAGCGGTGGCGGTGTTGCCATGGCGACAGGGAGGCTGCTGCTGCGCGCCGGGCCGCGTGTGCTGAGGGAGCGCAGAGGGAGGGTGAGGGCCGAGGGGAGCGGGGCCGGAGCCGAGGAAGTGGGGCCGGGCTGGGGGGGCCGGGGCCGAAGGGACCGGGACCGGGGAAGTGGGGCCGGGCTGGGGGGAGCGGGGCCGGGCGAGGGGCGAGGGGAGCGGGGCCTGGGCCGGGGAAGTGGGTCCGGGCCGGGGGAAGCGGGGCCTGCGCCTGTGCTGAAGGGAGCTGAACCGCGACCGGGGAAGTGGGGCTGGGCCGGGGAGAGCGGAGCCGGGCGAGGGCCGAGGGGATCGGGGCCTGGGCCGAAGGGAGCTGAACCGCGACCGGGGAAGTGGGGCCGGGCCGGAGGGAGCGGAGCCAGGTGAGGGGAGTGGGGCCGGGCTAAGCCGGATAAGGCCCCTATCTCGTCCGTGCTCCGTCCCCCGCGGTGCTCGGCGCCATAGAAGCGCGCGGCCGAGCTCGTCCAGCCGCTGCCCTTCCGTTGCCCGGGGCCCGAGGTCTGGTTGCGGTGGGTTGGTGTCCCCCTTCGGCGGCTGAGGGCACTGGTTTCACTGCGTGGGACGAAGCGGTGCTGCCAGTGCGCGGAAAGGCTGTAAATGTGCCCCTGTGCCACTCCAGCGGGGTCGGAGGGCAGGTTCCGAGCTGGCGGTTGTTGCAAAACCAAGTTAGGCTGGTGCGGATGGGTGCCGGCGGCGTGGATGTTAAGGGAAAGCTCGTGTGCTGGGCTATGGTCGGCTCTACCGCTGCAATTTGGTTGATATAAATAAGCATATTTTATTATAACCTCTCCAACGGTGTTTCAGAGGCAGGCAGTTGCTCAGATGAAACTTAAATCCATGGGTAAACAAGATTTCATGCCCCACTGAGCAAATGATATCATCTAGATACAAATTCTACAAAGCAGAGACGCAACAAAGGGTTTTTCTTGTCTTTCATATTTCATGTAGATATCACACTGCTCGATCAGAAGAACTTTTTTTGGATATCCCCTAACTAAAGCAGGTTCTGGTCTTGTCCAGCAGACTAAAGGTAAGGTGTGGGTTTCTGTTCTGTTTCAGCCTCACAGAAAGAGGTGACATTTCTTGCAAGAATTTGGCATCTCTTCTCCTGTACAAATCCTGATCCTCATAATGTTTTCCTCAGGTGTTTTCTTGAGGTTCGGCAGACCACAAAGTTCTACAACAGCTGCTGATGCACCTGGAGAAGACACCTTACTCAAATGGGGTCTTCTCCTCGTCCCCCTGACCACATTCTGCCTCGGCACATGGCAGGTACAAGTAAATATTCAGCTTTTTCAAGAGATAAGCACTTGAGGACTGTCAGCTTGTTCCATCTCCGGCTGTTTAATCTAGTTCAAATCTCGTAGGGGAAAGATTTGCTGTTAATTTAAATTTCTCTTTTCCAAGTGTCCATTTGAAAGTCTTTAAGGGAGAGATTCTTATTTTTTACACTTTTATTTCAGTGTAAATATTTCCTCAAATTCAAGTCAGTAGCCTCTATTTTCATATCTCCGATATCCCCTGCTTTAGGCAGGGTCTGACAAGAAACTTGTGGCAAACGTTTTCAGGCTGACTGGTGCTACTGCATTGCTTTCTTCCACCCTGAGGAGTTACTTTTCTGTTTGTGTACTTTCAGGTTCAGCGACGAAAGTGGAAATTAGATTTGATTGCACAACTGGCATCAAGGATTACATCAGAGCCCATCCCTCTGACATTAGAGTACGGAAGCTGTCACTGTCTGCAGAGCGCTGATGGTGTGCTGGGGATAGTAGAAGTGGTCCCTGTACTAATGAGCTTATTCTAAATTAAACTGCATTAAAATGAAGGAATCTGATGGGAATCGGGATGTGTGAGCAAATTAGAAAGATATCCTGCTACTTATTTATAGTAAAAGAATAAGTGAATGCCTCCCTGTGGGATGCTGCAAGTAAAAAGCGTGAATGTCTATTCAGGAGGACACGGTATGTATTTCGTAATCCTCCTGGAGAAGGAGGGCTTGGTAGTTGGTGTCTGTGATGTCCCAAGGGAATTATTCCTGCCACAGGAAGTCTTGGATAGCTGGCCCTGCCCCAAGCATGGGGTGGTTGTGGCAGATACGAGAGAAATTTTTAAGGTCACTTGGGCATATGGCACAACTGTGAAAGAGTCAGGTTGTTTTGTGTCATGGTCTCAGATAGGAGAGCAATGCTCCCTGTTGGCTGGACATATGTGCAGTGTACCCACCTGCTGATCAGCTGCACGTGGGTTACAGGTACCATGGAAAAGGTCTGCATTCTGCCTGCTCATAAGCATCTCAATTTGATTCACTGGGACAGTAATAAATATTAAGTCAGATGGTTATTCCATGAGGTGTTTATCTTTGATTTCTGTTTGTCAGCTGTCTCTAGAGTGAACCATTCAGGAAAAGGAGAATCCCACAGTAAAATCCCCTCATTTGATTTGCCTGTTGCAGCCATGATTTTACTTTCATCTTTTTCCATGCAGCCCCATGGAATTGAAGGAGTTGGAGTACAGACCCGTAAAGGTCCGGGGCCATTTTGACCACTCCAAGGAGCTCTATATTTTGCCACGGTCACTTGTGGAACCTGAGCGAGAAGCCGGAGCAGCCACGCGGCTCATGTCCCACCCAGAGAATGGTGTAAATGTCGTTACTCCTTTCTACTGCACAGACCTGGGGTAAGTTAGTGAAAGTCTTGGTTCATGTGAGCAACCAGCGTCTGTTGTGAAAAGCTGAATCATAGTGGTTGGGTTTATAGAAATGGCTCCCTCTCCCTTAAAAGGCATCTCTCAGTCTGTTTGGTCACTTAGGCTTGATTTGAAATTGTATTTACATTCCCCTATAATGTGCACTCAGATGTCAAAAACGTGGCAGTAAACATATGGGTTACTTCTTTCTTTCATACTTCGTTCTAGGCAGCAGCAGCAGGAATGAATTTCTTCCATTTATGAGCCGTATTTCTTTATGTAATTTTAGGGTCACTATTTTAATCAACCGAGGATTTGTGCCCAAAAAGAAACTGAAACCAGAGACCAGGCTGAAGGGACAGGTAAGAGGGACATAGGGAGCAGGCCTGTTACTCTCTGCCCCCTGGTTACACAGAGGCACTACAGAAAAATCAAGAATGGCAGCAGCTGTGTTCACTTACGGTAGTCATTGTGCTTTTCAAAGGAAGCAGACCCCTTCTTCCCACCTTTGTGTTATGTAAATCTGTTTTACAAACATTTTTACAAACAAAAGCTCAATCTGCTGTTTTCCCCTGCTGTGTTACAGCAGTACATCACTGCAGAACACAACTACTTTATAACCAGACCCCGCAAGTGCCAATTTTTCTACCATGACTTGGTGTGGTAGAAAATGAAATAAATCTTGCAAGATTCCTTTTTTTTTTCCCTCTGCATTCCACATTTCAGATCGAAGATGAAATTGATCTCACTGGGGTGGTGAGATTATCAGAAACCCGAAAACCTTTTGTGCCTGAAAACAACATTGAGAAAAACCGCTGGCACTACCGGGACCTGCAGGCTATGGCAGAGGTGACGGGTGCTGAGCCCATCTTTCTTGATGCAGACTTCGGTAAGTCACAGAGAAACCCAACCACACATCCAGTTTCCATCAGTCTCACTCCCTTTCTGCTCAGTTACTTATTTTCTCTGAACATTTGTAAAGGCAGACTTACGGAATGGTTTAGGTTGGAAAAGACCTTTAAAATCAAGCCCAGCACGGTACTGCATTTTTGTCTGTGTACTCTGCTAGGTCTGCTATTTTTGAGGTTATAGAGGCCTACAAGAAACTTGGAGACTTTTTGCAAGGGCAAGTAGTTACAGGGCTTTAACCTGACAGGAGATTGAGATGAGCTGTTAGGTAGCTCTTCCCTGTGAGGGTGCTAAGGCACTGGCACAGGGTGCCCAGAGAAGCTGTGGCTGCCCCATCCCTGGCAGTGTTCAAGGCC
>JBCJKH010017564.1:5656-33492 GCA_039877255.1 Loriculus beryllinus
GTGGGAAGGATAACACCCAAAACTACCACTACCACCCTGAAAACCAAAAAGAAGCACTCAGTTTGAGTTCACTGTCATGTTCCTGGCAAAGTGTCTGCTGAAGCAGTACAGAGATTTTTATGGGCCTAGAGGAGACACTGAAGAAATACAAACAAATCAATGAATACCAGCAGTGAGAGATAAACAGTTTCAAATGCTTCATAGAACTAGAATCCCTTTGCAGCCAGATTCAGTGCCAAGATGAAGACTTGGAAAGCTTCTGTCAGACAATTTTCAATTACAGTGGTTTATGAAAACACAGGGGATATAGTACGCCTTGATGAGAAAAACCAGTGTATGTATAAGCTCATCACCCTTGAGCAGAAAGCACTGAGGTAAGTACCAGTTGTTATGGATACGTCTGCATAAGTAATGGAAGTTACTGCATCTCGCCTTCAGTTTTCATTTATTTTGTACTGGAGGGTGTGGGTGTGTGCACACAGGTTTATGTTACAAACTTCCATCTGCCACAAAATATTGTTCTTACATTGTGTGACTGAAAAAATGCCTTCAAGCAATGAGTTTAATGTAAACCCAGAGGAATCAAGTAGGATGATGCTTAGAAGCCTTTAGAAGACCTTGAAAAATGCACTGCTAATTGTTCTTTAATCGATTTGTGTATTGTTCAGAGGTTTAAAAACTATTCATTGATAAGGACTAGATATAAGCTGCTTTGAACTGAGTACACACAATTAGCTGTGACTAGTTTTCATGACACAACAGATCCACAAGTCATTTGCGTGACATTTGTGTCAACCAACCTTTTATGCTAAAAGCTGTTTTCCTGGTTGCTGGTGCTGTACTGGGGGAAGAAACCTCCCAACCTTTACTGATGACCTCACAGTTACTAAACAACACATACATCCTAGAAATACCATCATATTCTATATGTTCTCCTTTGTATGTGTAAAAGATAACAGGAAAGATTCTAAGGACCAGAAGAGCCAGCTAAAAGAAAAACTCTAAATCAGTTTTGGTATGGATACCTGTTAATATAAAATACACATCTGTCCTGGGTTCAGCAGTAGCAGTCATTTTTTCTCCTTAGTAGCTGGCACAGTGCTGTGGTTTTGACTTTCAGCCTGGGAACAGCACTGATAACACCAATGTGTTTAATTGTTGCTCAGTAAGGTTTAGTCTGACCAAGGACTCTGAGTCTCATGCTCTGCAGGGAGGAGGGGAAGCTGAGAGGAAGCAGAGACAAGACACCTGACCCAAACTAGCCAAAGAGGTATTCCATACCACACACATCATTGCTGAGTCAAGCTAGGTATCGGTCAGTGGGTAGTATTGTATTCTCTTCCCTTGTTATTTCCTTTATCATTATTGGTGGTAGCAGCAGTGATTTGTGTTATACCTTAGTTACTAAACTCTCCTTATCTCAACCCATGGGAGTTACATTCTTTCTATTCTTCCCCCCAGCCCTCCAGGAGCAGGGGGGAAGAAAGGTGGGGGGGAGGCGGGGGGAGTGGACTGCATGGCTGACTTGCTGACAGGGTTTAAACCACGACAACATAGAATATAATCATAGAATCGTTAGGGTTGGAAAGGACCATCATCCAGTTCCAACCCCCCTGCCATAAGCAGGGACAGCTCACACTAAACTATGCCACCCAAGGCTTCGTCCAACCTGGCCTTGAAACCAGGTGTGTGGTTTTGTTTGTGGTTGTGGTGTTTGGTTTGTGGAAGGTTTTTTATTTGTTTGTGTATGTGGAGTTTTTTTTTGGGGGAGGTGGGTGGTTGGGGTTTTTTGCTGTTTTCTTGGAGGGGTTTTTCTTTTAAGTTTTTAATTTCAGTAAGAAAACTCATAACTGTTAGGAAGAGATAGTCTCTGTTCTGTGAGGTAAATCTGACAGCTTCTGAAAAAGATGGAAGAGACCTAAGTTTGCCAGATCTGGAAATCAGTCAAGTGAAAAATCTGATTCCCAGATTTTTATCCCAGTGAAGCCAACTTAACAAGTTTGATATATCAAGACTATGTACAGAGAGTTCGGAAGCTATGGGCCTACAAAACTCAAAGCTCATGATTTGAAAAGCACTAGATTAAATTAAAACCTTAGCCTGTTTTCTTAGACCTCCATCCTCCTTTAAACTCAAGATTGAGAAACTTTTCCTCTTCTTGTCTCCTTGCTTGTCAGCAGTCCATAAGGGTAGTTTGTGCTTATATACATATTTTGGTCAAATGAAAACAGAGAAATAAGAGAGAAAGCCTTCAGTTCCCTCATCTTGGAGCCCAAGGGACTCCAGCAGCCTACAAAGGTATTTCACAAACAGCCTTTCACAGACTCCAAGAATTTTTAGGTACTTTTGCTTCTTTATAATCTCCTCACAAAGATCTACTAGGCTAAAGCAATGAACAATTTTCAGAGACCTGTAACCTGGCCAAATTTGAAGTTTTCATTAAAAAATGTCCTCTTTGCCCTCTGTTAAATTCTAAAACTTGCTCCAAAACCAGCAATACAGATCATCTGACTGATAGGGGGATCCTTTAACACTTTTTTTTATTTTCTTTAAAAATCACACAGAACTTTTTATTTAAAATTACAAACAAAGGAAGTGTCCAAGCACAGACATGGAAACAGAAACACCAGTCCAAATGTTTTAGATGTGGAAAGTGTAGAATTAAAACCATTTCTGAACCAGAAAACTGAAGTTCATTGAGAGGTCTTACCACAGTGTCTTTACAGATCTCAGGTGGCTCAGTGTTTTAAATGTTACTAGCTGAACAGGTACAGAAGAAAGAACTATCATAAACAAATAGCCTTACTGACAAAACAAGAGCATCTTAACATGAACACGGAAGGAGATACTATCTAGCTGAACCTTTCTTTCTTCTGCTCTTCTAAGTACTTCTTTAACCCTACTCCTTTACTTTGAAATAAGAGTGGAAAAAATAAATAGGTAAAGTGTAAAGTTACCTGGCAGGTTAACAGAAGCCAATCTCTGAAAGGGAAAACTAAACCCTTCCCAGTTCAGAATTTCCCAGCTTAGTTTATGCCAGCCTTTGGCACCATCAGCATTTATCTCTTGTTCTAGTTTTCCAGATTTCCTTTAATGTTTTGACTGCTCCCCAAGGTTTTATTTTCTTTTTTTTGCAAGACCCATAATTTCAGCTATCTCCATGCACATCACCTGAAACATTCTTTGAAGTACAGAGCTTACAAAGGGGATCAGTGAAGACCAAACGGACAGCAAGTTCTTAGATATATGTGATTTCTAATCTCAGCTGATGGTTATTTTGTCTTCACAATCAGCTGCACTACTACTTCTGCAATAACAGGATCAATTCAACTCCTTTTAAAAACAGCTGGACTTGTATTAAAGCTTTAATAAAGTTCCCAAACAATCTGCCACACAATAGAACTTACCACCATCCATCTATATGTGGGAAGGATGACTGAAATTAAAGTAATAAAAGAAAATGGGGGAGGGAAGGAAGAATGGAATAGACTAATATGGAAGTAGTATCTTGAATAGGATTTTTAGTTACATGTAGAGATTTAGCTAGGAACTATATTATATCTGTAATTCCAAAAACATGGCACATTCGTTTTTTGCAAAAAAAATCACTGCTTCAGTTAAAAAAAATTAATGCTTTTAACAGTTAGGTGGTTTATTTGGATATTTTGACCACACACACAAAAAAAATCTTTTTCAAGTAGTCCTTAAAAAAGCATATACTCTGAAAACTAGTCCAAGGGCATCAAGAAATTTTAAGCTAGGAATGTCAGCCTACTGGAACAAACAGAACAGCTGAAAGACACTAGTCCCAGAAGACTGTTGCATCTTCCAGGTGGCAGTAAATTCTTAAACTCTCATCACAGTGAATAACATGGAGGTTCTCCCATGTTCTCAGCAATATCTGGCCATAAGGAACTTTTCGCTCCATTGGACAAGCAGCAGCATTTCCTCTCTCCTACCCCAAGCCTTCCCAACTATTTCTGTGAACTCCCAGTTTCAGGAATTAGTATATTCAGTGTGATTGCTGCAGTCTTGCTGTGACTGGAACTTTACGCATCTGATGAGCTACTGGCATTTAGCTCAAGAGTACAACCAGAAAACACTGCTGTACATGAGAACTGCTATAACTCTTTTTTATTTTACCCATTCTAATGTGCCTCTTTTGTCTCTCTCCCCTCCAACCTCTTATGGCAGCTGTGCAGCAGTTATTTTTTAACTTCAGAGGAAATCTGGAAATCTGGAGACCAACAAAAAATGATCTCCAATAACAAAATTCAAGTCTGTATCTGACCTGCCAAATGAACAGGTACTTTCACCAGAAGACAACCCAGCTATTTGAACCCTCAAATACTGCCAGACAAAAAGCAGCTTGCCTGTTCAGATGAGCAACCAGTCTCTTGAGACTTCAGAGATAAACCAGACAAAATGCTGGACAGGAACAAAAGGTACAGTAACAGTGCAAGACCTAGAGCCTTGGATAAAAACACAAGCAGGGGGAGGAAAAGTCTTTCTAAATTTAATAATTTTGCAAAGCCAAATTTAAGTCATAAAAGTAAACCATTTGAAACTGAGCTTAAGATTTTATCCTTCCTTCCCTGTGACTTCTGGAAATCACAGAGTATCTCATACCTATTTTAAACTGCAGAACATATTGTGGAAAAACTGTTCTAAATTTGATACTTTTCCCCATCACAAGTCTGGAAAGAATGTAACTATGTAAATTCAATTTACAGCATGCTATAGATAGGGATACATTTCTGCATGTCACACTCAAAACTGTCTCAGTCTTTGTTGCTGTTTCCTGCCTAGGGTGTGAGACAGTAAGCAATACTACTCAAAATCAAAATGAACTCAGAAGTCAGAAAGGATCAGATATTTACAAAACAATCTCCCAGATATTCTAGACAGTTATTAAGATTGATTTGT
The DNA here is from genome assembly GCA_039877255.1 of Loriculus beryllinus. Classification (NCBI taxonomy): domain Eukaryota; kingdom Metazoa; phylum Chordata; class Aves; order Psittaciformes; family Psittacidae; genus Loriculus; species Loriculus beryllinus. Next base: position 10,583 of record JBCJKH010017564.1, read on the forward strand.
TTTATATGCTATAGCCTCTGGCATAAGCTTAAAAGAACAAATGGCTTGATCCTGCAACCCTTCTTCACACAGCTTAATCTTACTGCCTTTGAGGAGTAACATACATGATAACAGGATAAACAGTGGAGGCCCTGAGATCAAGTAACCCAGATAGACAGATACCAAAGTGAAAATGGTATGAGAAGAACTGAGTCTAACTGATTAAGAACTAGGTGCAATTAGGACCGAAGAGATTTGGTTTTAGAATTCTTGTGATGCATTACATTCATCATTTGGGCTGTCAGGACATGATGACAGCACTGGCAGCAGAACACAGAAGATGAAGTTAGAGAACACTCTTATCAGATGCTCCCATTCTCTGAAATAATCATGGCAGCAGTGGCAGACAGATTCGGGCTGCCCTGTGAAATTAGGCGCTGCCTTCCACAAGCTGCAAGCCATGCAGCACCACAGCATATTGGTAACAGCACAGTAAAAGTTCAACTTTTGAAATAGCTGCCACAGTGGCAGATAGGTAAGACTGCACTGGGCCACAGCTACAGAAACAGAGCAGAGATTTAACTTTTCAAAATATTACTGCTGTCATGCAAAAGGACTCTGAGGTCAGACCTCTCTAGCGAAGCAGTCAAAAATGGAAGCAATTAATTTGTCATTATTGAGTTTATCAGCCAGGGTAAAATGAAGCGTGCAGGAACTGTACCCTACGAAGCCTCAGATAAATGGTAATTTGCTCTGTGAAAAGTTCAGGAGGCAAAAACAAGACCTCTGATACATAATACATCGTGACTAAGAGAGGACAAGGGTGGCAGTGCCACTAAGAACAAGCTTCCAAGTCAGAATTCACTCAAAGTTTCAACTAAGATAAAAGTTAAAATTTTTATGTCTGCTTACATCTGTGCTAAGTGATTGCACAGTGAAAGGTGATGCAGATGAGCACCTACAAGAAAATGAGAGCATGTCATTATTAAGGAACAGGAAACTAGTAGTCTCCCCTCCCCCAGATGTCAAGGAAATGATCATCAGGGACAACAGCAGGCTAATACAGGCACTGAGACATAGGACTATGCCCATAAATCTTGTCACCTCATCAGTTATCACCATTTTGATTTTTGCACAGAGTGTTAAGTTTTGCCCCACTTTCATACTTCCCACTAATTTCCCACTTCCTAGGTATTCAACAGAACCACTTCTCTGGAAGTGAGAAAGTCCATATATTCAACCCCTCTGTGTATCCATTCACAATAGCATGCCACAGCTGCCTAACCTCCTGCCATAGCCTTACACCTTTCAGTACAGGATTATGACATCTTTCAGCAAAGTATTTTTGAGTTTAAATGGTTTGTCTCAAGACTCTCAGTAGGGAACTGCAGGGTTTCATGAATCATTGCAAAGATGGAAATACCTGCTGTCAACAAACAGTCAGATCGCAACTGTTTCGCATGAAGCCAGAGGACAGATGTATCCGGACCGGTCCCACTTTGCATTGCTTTACCAGTGGCTCACAAAACAAGCAGCTGTGAAAGTCACAAGACCACACACTCTAGACGAAGAAAGTGTTTTCACTGCCATTGCTTATGTTCTTTTCAGAAAGGTTCATTATTGGAATTTTCACTGTTAGGGGCACTGATCTGATTTCCATTAGACGTCTTGCTCTGTATGTCCTGCTCCACATCCACATGACATGGGCCTGACTACTACATGACGTAGGCAAAAAATGCCATATAAACAATATCTCATTTCAGGTTGTTTGTTCTCTTTATGAACTCTTCTCCAAAGTCATCCAGAGGTCATACCATATGAAATAGCCTTCCTCTTTCATATGGGTCTTCTTTCAAGATTAATACCTCAACTAGTTTGTAGGATTTAGTAATGAACAAACACAACCAGTTTTACAAACACCACCTGCTCTCCTTAGGAATAAGAAAACCTTTTAGGACGCTGAACAGACCTCATTTTTAAGAATCATGATGCAGAGATAACCCGCTGTCTGTACCAGATACTGTTAGGGGGAGCCAAATAATCTGTTCTACACAGATTACAGAGAAATACTCATATAAGACACATAGTTGTAATTTAATGGAGCTAGAAGCCACATCACAGACACATGATGCTTCTCAGTACATGTATATAGGAACAATGGTTTTGTCTCTGAGAAAAGAATAGTTACATAAATACATTATATGGCACCCAAGGTTAAACTTATCTCAATTTCTAAAGCACAAAGACCTGCAACTTGATTGCCAGCATTTCTTACAAAAACATTTCTGTACATCAGAGCTCAAGACTCCAAACTGAATCATGGCAAAGAGCTAAAGAGCTAAAAGGGCACAAGGTAAAAGAGACAAAGGAGAAATCAAATTAGACATTTGCTGTGGAAGCCACAGAGACAACAACAAACACTTGTGTTGTTTGCTCCTTGACTCCTCTCTCCTCCTCCACTGTCATTACCACATCTGACACTTTCAGGTTGAGTTGTAACAAACTCAAGACAACCATTATACTATTAAAATGAATGTATATATTTTATACTGATGTATTATGTGACACAGAATAGACTAATACAAACATTCATTTTCCAGAGAAGATGCTACAGAAGTAAGCTATGATAACAAATGAGTTAAGGTCTCTGTTTCCAGTTCTAAGTAATCTCATACCTGTCACCATGACATACACAAAAAAAGGTAGGAAAGCTATCAGCTAAAAATTGAGCTCTTCCAGAGCAGTCTGGTGTGAAACCCAAAGTCAGCAAGTGCTTTTTATCAGCTTGGGATCATGCCTCAGGAGACTTACAAAGTTATTAAGTCTCTCTTCACTTGCCCAAGGAAGTTAGCAATTCAAACAGAGTTTCAAGAAGAACAAACACATACTCCAAACCTATTAAAACAATTTAGGGAACACTAAATACAGTAATTCCCTGTTGCAATTATATTAATGATGGTGAAAGGGAACTTCACATCAAGAAGCCTCAGAGAAGTCTAATAGTACTTAAATACATTGGAAAGCTATTAAAGGAAATCTGCATTCATTTTATTTAAACCAACTACATAAAAGTTCTGAAGGAATAAGATACAGTTATTACCATAAGCAAAACTAAAAGTTGCTCATATTCAATTTGCAGCCACCTTAAACCGAAATACATGCACTCAAGAGCCAAACAGAAGATGCAATTACCACAGCTCAGTTTTATTTACTTAAAGTCATCCAACATTCCTCTGAAAGTTAACATTTTTAAAGGAAATATTTTTAAGTAAAACATTAAGGTACTTTTCCCCAAGAGAAGAACAATTAGCACAGCAGGTTTTAATCAAGTGGTTTACATTCCCTAACCCTGAACTCTCCAACTACAAGCATCATAAATAATATCTCTTTTCAGATATCAACAGGCTAAGAAATGCCAGTTGTAATTACTAACTTCATGAAGCTGAAAAATGCATTCATAGTAAGAACTGCCCTTACCCCCATTAACTCTCATAAACCAAGGCTAAACCTAATGGATTCTGCTTTTCTGTAACCATACTCTAGCAGTTCTCAAGAGACTATTTTGCAATTTCTCTTCTACAAAACTAATTAAACAGCATCAGTTAAGCAGGTTACTTGTAATCTAGAGATTCTGTAAGAATTAGAGATTCTGTAAGAACCTGGGAACTGTGACTCAAAAAGCAGTAGCTCTATTATTTAAAAAGCTTATAACCAGTAATCTCACTTTGCAGACCTCCAGCAATGATATAGGAAAATAACCATGATTTGTTTCCAAATACTGTGTCAAATCTAAGCAGCCTAGTTGTACGCCTCAACAGCAGGATTTCACAGCACTTTAATTCACCACATATACCCCACTTCTTGCTTCAGAGACCAAATTATGCCTTCATTCATCATTAACTCTCAAAAGCACCTCCATACTACTTCTGGAGTGGTGAATAAAACTTCCCTGACCTAAACCCACAAGAATTTATCCCAAAAACTCAGCTTAGAAGATTGACTCTTTTATGAACATGGAAATCTAAAACAGTTTCCATTGGATTTCTTGTATGTCACTTATATCTTCTGTTTTCACTTCACTGGCCACCCTATCTAGTACTACCTCAACTGCCCTCAGACTCTTCCTTGTCCGTGGCAATGAAACTCTGAATCCCATGTATGCTACCCTCAGCTTCCACACGTACCCCCAGGACATCCCACTGCTATAAATATGCAACCCTATGCCTGTTACTGGCCAGGCAGAAAAAAAACTGTTCGAGCTTCAAGCACATCAGCTTATACCAAGTGAGGGGAAACTCAACAGTTCTCCCTTGTCACTTACTCTGCAGAGGCAGTAATCTTCCCTACCACCCAAAGAGTGCATAAAGTTTCTGGAAATTTATTATCTTTGAGGCTTCAACCCCACAGTTGAACTGTAGTGTACACCTGCCAACACATTCAGAAGTTATTAGAAGATAATGGTGGTCTTTAAACTTTGTTCCTAGTGAACCTAAGAAAGTAACCAACTGCTGTCATCTTCCAGGAAGAGCTGGGTAAGATTTGATATAAATGTCTGCATACATTTTATTAAAGAGGAAAAAAAAAGACAGACATTGTTAGTGTTTAGCATGTTACCACCTCCAGGGTTGATTAATTCCTTTAGACATAAACTTTGTAGAGAATGTAGAAGCAATGGTGACTTGACCCTAATGTGTCTTCCTCTCTTCTACTCCCCCATGACCTACTGTAGCATGACTATAAAGACAAAAAGAGCAACACTTAAAACCTTAAAACCTGCAATAGTCTGCTCTGGCAGCCTCTTCTTTCCTAAGCATCTTAGCAGCAGTGTGACTGCCATCCTGGGGATGCTTTTCTGTATGTCTGCTGTTGTGTGGCAGCCTCCATTGCTAGTGTGCACACCACAGCATCTCATTGCTTAGCATGGTGCAGATGCTGCAAGGCCACTCTCCCTGTTTTTAAAGGCAAACAGAACAGAATGTTCTGCCATACTAAAACTGAGAAATTGTTCCAGCTATTGCCTGTTTTCAGTCACTTTCTCTTGCTGTCCTCATACACCAGATCCACTTCCTGTAATTATGGAACAAGCATCTACTGACAAAACTGCTGCTTGTTGCAAATCACTTCTAATACAGCCTTTTGGTGCTGGAAGGTTAAACTGCTGATGGGAGACAAACATTTGAAACACATGACAGGGTTATGAAGATGCATATGATTCCTAATAGCCCTGGCATGCTTTCAGCTGTCTTAGTTACAGAATGACATGGGAAGCCACCAGATTTTTACAGACACACCAAACTCAGAACAATTTCAAAACAGACTTGGGGAAAGGGAGGAAGCAGAACATCTAGACTGAGTGAAAGGTTAGAGGGTATTTATGCTACAAGCTGTAGCAAGTTTTTTCCATCTTCTCTTGCTTAACACTTCAGCTTTAGTAGCAATGCACTAAGGAAAAGGTACCAATCCTCTTATACCCTTAAATAAATGATGAAAGCTGTGGGAGAAGAGGGATCATGATTTGAGTTTTAAAATTCAGGTCTTGTCTATTATAGCAGACCCTGTGACAAAGAACTAGTGAAACAGTATGAAGAAGCAGCAGAGTGAATTATAATTAAGCTCTGTTTCCCTGCTTTCTTCTTCTTTCCAAATGTAATACCTAATCAACATTTTGGGAAAGCAATCTGTGTTAATGTTTCAGCAATTCAGACCATGAGGTTAAGTAGAAGACCTCACAGTCAGAATTTGAGTCCCATAAAAGCTGTCCATTAGGACTCTACCTAGGATTATACCACCAGCACCATGAGGCAGCATAAGCAATTAAATTTAAAATTACCTGGAAGACAAATTATTACACCTAATTCTTCAGGCAAACTTCTTTATGTTCTGAATTAAGGCAGAGAACAATTAAAACTATATTCAGTTTTTTCTTTAACACACAATACTTCAAGATCTATGACATGTATTATAGTTGTACATGATTTTTAAATTAACTACTCAGAACAAATCAAGGTTTCTTGCATCTTATGGCGCTTCGCTATATACTGATTTCTGCAGTGTTGTTCAATAGCAGAGTGCTCGTAAGACCACCACTGCAGAGAACCACTCTACAGTGCAATACATGTGAATATGCCCTCTATGATTTTCATTAGAAATCTGATTAAAACATTTTTGATGATTTATTACACTCCTCCACAGGATTTTTCTAGTCAGAACTACAGATGAATAGTTGTTTGCCAAGCACTGAAACTTTTAAGTTAGTTCATCAGAGATTATTCAGCTCTTTCTAACAATTTCACTTCTATAGTGTAAACCTTTATGTTTTCAACTGGTGTCAAACAAAATCCAGCTGTGTGGTCTAGGTAAGTCTTTTTAGGACAAAGACTAATGGCCATTTCCATGTTTGATCAATTAAGTCATTCTCCTGAGTCTGGAAACAATAAATAGACAGTAAAGTCTCTTAGCTGGAATGAAATGACCTTGTACAAATCATATGATGCAATCCTCATCACTACCTCCTCTCAGCAGAACGCAAAATAAAGGTGTCAGCATAGAAGAAAGTACAACAGTACGAGGAAGATAAGGAAAAGACCTTCCAGTGAGACAGAACTAGTGTGGAAAGTAGAAGACCATGGTTCAATCTTAATCTGCCCATTCTAAACAGCCAGGACACACTTGTATTTACCCTACCTCAGAAAGGTCATAAATGATACCTACCCTGTTCAAAATGATCTGAATTTAAGAGAGGATGGATGGAGTGAGACAGTATCATAGAAGGAAATGCTATTATAATCTAAATATGTTAGTTCAGCTTTGCTAAACTGCTGGCACTACTGGCTATATCCTCGTAACATAGAATGTTCATATATAACATGCTCACACTCCCCTCAGGAAAAGAGAATAACAGGACAGAGCAAAGCTACTGAATAAAGAGAATGGGGGGCGCAGAGAGGCCAAATGGAGTTCTCATGGTGCCCTCTAACCTGCTCTGTGACAGAACAGCATGCTCACTTTTTCCCCTTTTAAACACAGATAAATATGGAGACTATTCAACAGGAAATGCAATACCAGTTAAAGCACCAGCAGCACTCAAATCCTTAATTTCCCCTTTAACCCTGAAGAATATCTTCTACTTAAGTTCAGAAGCAGCATCAACAGCCATTGGAGGACAAAGTCCTGTTTATTAATGCAATAAAAATAGACTAACTCTGCATGTCATGCTGCAGTAATGGGCACTGGAACAGTATTTTATTACCTAAATTGCTCTCTTGGCACTACTGACAGCATTCATACCCAACAGAACACACTGCAGCCTCTTCACCACTTAGCTCACATACCAAAGAACAGATCTCTACCAGTTTTGAATTCGTTCCTCCAAATTACTATCAGAAGTTACTTTGTTTAATGTATGAGAAAGCAGCCACCCCTTTAATTAGTAGGAGAGAAACACTTATTTATAACTTGCAGCCTAAATAGTTCATTTCTGCCTTTTTTTTTTTTACTTAAGCTACCAGTGATACTTTCACTTGAAATCCAGCATCAAAACCACAATCTTTACAATCTAATTTATTCTTGGGCAGTGCACAGAATTGCCTCATAGAGAAACTGGTGAGGATTTTGTTTCACAGAGTCACAGAATCATTATGGTTGGAAGGGACCTCTGGAGATCATCCACTCCAACTCCCCTGCCAAGGCAGGGCCACCCAGAGCCCAGGTTACACTGGAACGTGTCCAGGTGGGTTCTGAATGTCTCCAGAGAGGGAGACTCACAACCTCCCTGGGCAGCCTGTTCCAGTGCTCTGCCACCCTCAGTGTAAAGAAGTTCTTCCTCATGCTGAGGTGAAACTTCTTGTGATTTAATCTACGGCCATTGCTCCTTGTCCTGCCAGTGACCACCACAGAAAGAGTCTGGCACCGTCCTCCTGGCACCCACCTTTGAGATATTGATCTGCATTAATGAGATCCCTTCTCAGTCTCCTCTTCTTTAGACTAAACAGGCCCAGGTCCCACAGTCTCTCATCGTTAAGACAGATGCTCTAGACCCCAGTCATCCTTGTGGCCTCCTCTGGACCCTCTCCAGTAGCTCCGTACCTTTCTTCACTTTTTGATTAATTTAAAACTAATACATATTTTGTAGCCTTTCTTAAGTAAACCATGCAAGTATTTGTCAGCTATTGTTCAGAAGACAATAAAGATAATAATTTAGATGCAGAATAAGTCGTGCAGGAATGTAGTGCACCAGTCTAGGATAAGCAAAAAATAGTATGCTTGCTAGGCTAACACTCCTCTACAGCAACAGCAGCAGTCAGGGAACAGCTATGAAATCCCAGCTGGATCTGGTGCAAAAAGACACTTGTGCTTTGAAGGACACTGTAAGTTAAGTTGAACCTATTTTAAGTGAAATTGTAAGAGCTGCAAGGCTTTCTTCAGAGCTGGCATCAAGCCGTTCTGGCACCTAATCAGTCATCTCTTCCATTGTTATAAAACCAATGGAGCATTTTCAAGTGAGTGTTTTGACATTAGCACTTGCACAGGCTCTCCTGCTATATTAAAAGCACCTGCAATGCATTTCTTGGGGAGGTGTGATTTGCAGCTAATGATCATGAAGCACAACCTCACCTTGATTTTTTTTGTCAGTGCTTTTGCGCACGGCCACTGGGTGGTTAGATTGAAGCTCACATTTCACAGCTCCTTTTAGCCAAGGGTTATGTCATCGTAAATTGTCTGCGGCAGAACTTGGCATTCTCCTGAATTTCACTGCCTAATGGCACCCATCGTGTGTATTGTGGACTTCATCAGTTACACATGACTGCTCTCAAATCTGGCCTCCTCACTTCGGTGGGGACTGAGTTTTGGACCTTAATGAGCGAGAAGCTGGGAGGAAATGTGATTCTTCTAGACAATAAATTAGTTTTAGAAAAGAAGCATTTCTCTATTGAAAATGTTTACCACTCGGGGACTTTGGACCAGACTTTGCACAGCAGTGGTGAAAGCAAATTGGTATTGGATAAAATGATGCACTGAAAACAAACTGCTGAGAAAAAGGATATGGGCATATCTTTGAAAATATAGTTAAGACAGGTGCTGTTCTCTGGTGCACCTTAAGCAAGGAAGGATATGCTCAGGGTGAGCTGCAGTTTGCTTTAGAATAATTCACTCTTCGGTAAAAATAAGTTATTACAAAACTTTGATCTAGAATAATGTTATTCTTTATGTGATGTGCCACTTCAGTAAAAATTTAATGTAAATATATTGAGGTTGGTTTTTTGTATGCTCTCAGAAGGAACTATCTCCACTGATTTTCTCAATGTTTGCAAGCAAAGCTTCCTAATGTATTAATAAATCAGCTGAAGTTATCCCTAGTGTGTTTTAGTGATGCTCCATGGTTTTAGAATTTGTTTCATTTCTTTTTAATACCATCTTCTTCTGTTTTCTAACTATCTTTGTGCAGCATTCAGATGAAACTGTTCTCTTAATAGCTGGGAGGATGCTGTGCCTGGTACTTATGACTCTGACATGGATAGCCCTCCTGCTACCCTTTTGCTTTGCCTTTTATCTGTTGGATGCTTGCCGCACACTATAATCACAAGCACTTTTAGGTCAGCAACTGCTGTGTTTTATTTTTAAACTGTACTTGTTAGCAGTTGGACATAACACCAAACCTGATTTGGGGTTCTAAATGCTGCCATAATGTGAATATTTAATGATAATAAAATGCTTTGCTTCTGCCTCATTTGGAGTTCCACCTAATCTGACTAAACAATCAGCAGTTAGTAGGCAGATCTAAATGAAATATTATTACTCTATAAAACTGTTTAAATTTGAGTAGCCTTTTATTTAAGATGCCTAAGCATTTTTCCAACATTTGGTCTGTTAGGCAAAGTATATGCTGTGAAAGAAGCATTTATTGCTCACCTATAAAAATAAAATATAATATTGGTAAATTAGCTGGAAACCTGTATATATTCTAAAGTGATGACAAGGTAAGATAAGCAGTAGAGCTAAGCCAAAATTGCTCTGAAGGTCTTTCTGAATAGCTGTCAGTTTTATGTTCTCCTAACACAATAATGGGCACTCCCAGGAGGTGGGAGTCTCATGGGATAATTATTCTTCTGAGGTTTAGACTGGTTTTGCTATGCCTTTTCCACAGATGGGTAAGACTGCCTTATAATTATTCTCCTCCTCTTTCAGTAGATTTTTCAAATGTAGAAATTAATAGAATTAATTTTGTATACATGCACTGTACTTACATTAGCTAGCATATTAATGAATTTCAAGCTGTATTGAATGCTATCAGATGGCAAGATTAAGTGGTCCAGTTAAGCTTTTATCTTATAAATTGGATTTAAGTTTCACTGTGCTTGCCTTCCAAGATGTGTTTCTTTTTAATATTCAGGTCTATTTTCTGCTGTCATAAGCAAGTATATTTAATCCCTCAGCCTGGTTTACCTTTAACTATTCTTGAAAATAACAAGCACAAGCAGTAAGAGTTTAAAATAAGTGTATATTTCGTAATTGTTGAATATTTTTATAGTTCCTGGTGTACAAAGCTGACACAGTTGCTCACTGTCTCTCTGTAAGCATCAAATAATGCTGATGAAATGAAGCAAAACCTTGGCAAGAACTCGGCTTTATTGGGGGTAGCTTGTAGTGCAGCACGCTGGCTTAGTCATTAGTTACAAACCTTAAGTGTTGCCAATAAACCCACAGACAACCAGCGTCCTCAGCCTCAGGATTCTCAAGAAAATCTATGTTTTGGGAGGTGTAGCTATTAGAATGATCTGGCAAGCTCTGACAGGCTTTCCTGTATCATATACACACATAGTGGAAAAGCAGGAAAATCTTAAACAAATGTTTCACGTGGATCAATGTCTTTACAAGGTAAAGTATCCATCCTAGTTCTGACAGTTTGGAGATGAGAGCATTAGCTCATCTTTTTACCCAGCTTTCGTGTCTTCCAAGATTGGAGCAGAACTGAAGAGTGGTGGTTGCTACTGAGACTTGCAGTTCTTGCTCAGCACCAACCCTTCCCTTTAGCCTAAAAAAATTGAATCACATAGCTGTGGAGATTTGCCAGATCTTTCCAGAGGAAAGGCCTGCAGTTGTTTTGTTCTTCCTTCTCTGTGTTCCAAAGTAACATTAGTCAGTTTTGAGTCTCTGAGCATGTAGACACACGTTCTTTCTTTGGGAGTCATTTTTGACTTGAACATGAACCTTGTTTTGTTAGATGAAGACTGGTATGTTATCAGAGGAACAAAGCTCTCCTTGGATTCATTACTAGGAAGCAATTGATGGAAAGCTTTTCTTTTCTGTCCATAGTTATTGATCCGCCAGCATACTGCTACCTCCATACATGCCCTGTGAACTGAGGCACAGGAATTAAATGGCTCCTATAATTCTGCAGTGCTTTTAGTCAGGTTTCATTGTCAAGGCCATGATTATGTCACAGCATTTAAAGAATTGACTCATTTGCTGTTTAAAGAGGAGGCTGTGCTAGGTCATAAAGATAGGCTGCTGATTTTAGCCCACAGAAAAAAATCAGGATAGTTGATGTCTAAACATTTTGTCATTTAGAGTATAAATCACAGTAAAAAGTGTACTTGCTTACTGATGTTGTGCAGAATATTGGTTATTATTTAATTGCTGGAAGCTTAAAGCAAATGTATTTGCTAAGCTTTTGATGACTATTGCTTCATTTCTCTGTGTCTCTGCCATGAAATATATTAAATATTGTTGTGCCAAAACCATAGCCTTATTCATAATTAATTGACCTTACACAAAGTGTTTTAGTGGAATGAGTTAGAGGGTTTGTTCAAAATTCTGGCACCTGTGTTTATCTTTAAAAATAACTCCTAGGAAGATGGTATTTTTTCCTTAAGGTACCAACTGTTTGATCAGCGATCTGATGGATGAGCTTTTAAATACTGGCTTGACTGTCTTCTGAGTGTATCTGCAAGGTAAGTAGGGTAAGAAACAAACCTGTGATTTCTACAAGGGTGAAAAACAATTCCAGAAAGGTTACAGAAAAAAAGTGTGCTTTCCTCTTCTTTTGTTATTTATGTAAGAAAAACCAGCCTCTCTCTGATAATACAGAAGCAAAATCCATGTTTACATGGTAATTATTGCTTTCACTGTATTTGGTTTACTTAGCACACACAAAAAAGCTTTGTGTATTATGGGACACTTAAATGTTTTATTATTGTGTTGTATGCATCTTTAAAAATTGCAAAGTAGGAAATCAGGATATTAGCCAGGCTGGAGTCACATTTTCCTCTACACCTTATTGTGGCTAAATTCTGTCTTCTCATTCAGTGCCACTGGAGGCACTCGTACAGCTGTCCTATGAGCACTGGTTTGGATTTGTTTTGATGATGAAAATATTAGGAACCATGAGATTTGCCTCGTATGACATGCCACTAACCAGTGGTTCTCTAGGGAAAATGCCATCGACATTGCCAGTTGCAAAGTGAAGTTGTCACTCGTGCCCAGGCATCGGGTTATTTTGCACAGCCCTGTTGGTTAGTTTGCTAAAACTTGTGGGAGACATAAGTGTATTTTAAGTTTTATAGTTTCATGCATGGTATTTTGCAAATATATGGTACTGTAAGAACTCATTATCAACTGTAAAAGCACTAGGCTGCAATAAAAAGCTCTTGGAAGAATTACAGACTTCCACTGGGCAATTAAAATTCCTCCTGAGTAAGGAAACAATACACAAACTATGTTCTTCTGAGGAGAAATAGTCCATGATAGTTTTCTAGTGATTTTAAATACTGGTAGTAACTCTTTTATTGCTAAGATTGAAGGGAGGAAAGTGTAGTTACATAGGCATAAGGCATCACAAGACATAATCTTGTCAGCATAAACATATTATAGAACCGAATTTTAGATCCAAAATAACAGCTGTAGGAACAACAATAGTTGGGGAGCAGTTAAATGGTGGGTGGTGGTATAATAGAAAATGCTTGTGAAATGTTTGTCCATTTGTACAACACAGTTAAACAGAAAATGGGTCACTCAGTAATAGCTGATATTGATTAATCAAAACTAACTTTTAAAAAGAGATAAACTGAAGATCCAAGAAACTTCACATAAAATAATAATTCAGTTGGCATGGAATGCAATTTACACACTTAAAACTGTTCACCAAAGAAGGTAATTAGAAGAAAAATAACATGATTTTGTAACAGAGGAAGTACACAGATAGAGTATTGTCTCTTATCTTCGGAGAGCCCTGATTATTCAGAGTTTTATCAGAGAGCTGTGGGAATGATGAATATGTTTTGCAGGTGGGTGGTGTTTTTCCTGTTTTTCATGTTTTAATGTATAGAAGCAAATATTGCAGCAATACTGCAGGACCTGTAAAGGAAGCCAAAGAAAGGTCTAATTATTTGCTAAACTTCTATTCTCCTGCAGGTCATTATGCTTGGGCTGGATGACAGAGTAGTTCTCATCTCTTATGTCTGAGGCTTGAAATTGTGTTTAGGCTGCGGAGTTCAGTAAGGTCCCCAGTGTATGTGAGTAGCCCCTGTGCTGAGTACAACACATTTTGTGATTTTTGTAAGTTACCAATGTAAATTATTTGAATCACATGATGAGTGAGATGAGCTACTGGGTTTCCACTTGTTTCAGTTAGGCTACAGTTTCAGCCTTTAAAAGTACTTCTATTTCTATATCCAGAGAAGAGCAAATGTGGGGCTAGATAAGGAAGATCAAAATGATCTCTGAAAAGCTGTAGAACAGCCTCCATAGTCAACTGCAGGACTAGGACTGTGCCATACCCTTGGATACTCAAAAGGAAACACTTGTGCCCTTGCTTAGAGGGATGATAAAATGACACATGTCAAAAGTAACAGAGTTACCAAAAGCAATGATTTGGATTTTGCCGAAGGTTAATAAGTTTTCATGGAATGTGATGGCTCCTTTGACAAGCCAGATAAACGGGCATCATGTCAATGTGTGAGTGCATTTCTGGAACAGGGAATGTGCTGACACTGCTTCAGCATAAATGCTCTAATTGAAATACTTCATGGTGACCCTCTTAATGCCACATTTTTTTTGGCATTACTATGGTTATTTCAGTCCCATGCTTTTTCATACAATGCCTGGACTGCTCCACTGAGCACAGGGATCATTGTCTGGAGGTTTAAGGGAGGGAATGAGGATGCAATAAGTAAACGACTGGAAATGCATTGCAACATTCTGCACAGTGATAAAATAGCTGAGCCATTCTCCTATATGCCAGCTGATTATCTGGTCTTGATTTTTAGCCAGGAACTAACTGGTCCTTAGTTAGAAGCTGAAGTATATCTGTATAAGATTGGAGGTCTGCTAATGTGATGAGATTTAATTTATGTCGTGTGTTTATTCCTATCAAAGAAATGTCAATTTCTCAGGCATGCAGAGCCCTGATTGTGCCATTTTAATGTCTTGATACTTCTGATTTATAGATCTAAACATGAAAATGTGAAAATAACTGTTACATTTTAATTACACTGACACTGATGTTAAAATGGAGAATGATAACAAGCACTGGGGTGTAATTTGTAGTGACCAGATTAAGTTTAATGACAGCTATTAATTTAAACAGATTTTTGGTGATCAAACATAAAGGAGATATTTTTTATTTTTTTATTGTCTACTTTTCTAGTTTTTCAGACATAAACCTTTAATGACCTGCATGAGGAAATTCTTCATTGTTGTTCCATGAATAAAATGTTTCAAAGCACCTAAATCATGGGGGCTTTTAAATGCCATCCAAGATCAAATAGATTCAGTGGGATTCAGCATTAAAAAGGACCTACCTGCCTAAAATTAGGCAGTGGGAATACCTGTGTGCGCTATGAAATCTTACATAGTTCCCAAGAAATATGTCAAGCATTGGAATATCTGCATCAGCTTGCTTAGACACCTGTCATGTTCTTTGCTCATTGGAAGAGCCTGTTTAATTCTATTTCTTGAGCCCCACACTGTAGCCCTAAGAAAGTTTATTCTCCTAAAGAGACTTCTAAAACTGGAATTGTACAAAATACCTTTCCCTCTTAAACTTCTCCTATTGCTATTAAGAACCTTGTTATTACTTCTCTACATTTCTAAATTTTGAACAATATTTCCAACAGTTTTAAATCTGTGCAAAATAGGCAGATTTATTAATTAAGTGTGATATTGCTCCAAATGGATGGTCATAGCTGGCTGAAAAGCACTTACAAACTGCAGAACATGGGTCCTTAAGGTTTTATTCTAGAAGTTTAGCCGTGAATTCAAATAATTCATGTCTCCTGTGATCTGTTAGAGGAGGTCCCTAATAATTTACTTGTTTCACAGAGGTATTTTATTTGATACCTGGTAATTCTTCTAAATTACTAGATTTACCTATTTGCATGGTCTTTCATCTACACTGTAGTAAACTGACAGTATGTGTGGACTGACCACCTGCCTATTAGTGGAAAGATACTGTTTTGATATCTGAAGCAAAAGCAGGAGAGAGTGTAATTTGGAAAGACTCTGATCTGTAGAACAGACTAAATGAGCTACCTTTACACCAGTGGCTTCTAATAGAAAGTTTATGGTAGGCAAAAGCAAAAGATACAAAGTAGCTGTCAGTTTATATTATGGTTATTAAAAGCTTACTGTTTCAGTCTAATTGCTGTGCAAGAGAGAACTCCAGCCCTTTTGTGAGCATTTTTTGACATTTTAAATTACACAATATTGCAGGGTTGGCTTTTTTTAAGAAAGCAGAATAGCACCCATCATCTGAATTAATACACCAATTATAAACTGTGTTGCAAATAAACAACTTGATCATTTCATTTCTGTGCCTTATGCTGAAAGCTGAAGTGTCTCATTAAAATAAGAGCTGAATTCTCATTCCATATTTTAGCTGTCCCTGTACCGATGATGAGAAAGTTCAGCAACAGAGCTGGCAACTACAGGCTCCTCCGTGGGCAACTGTGCGCTTTGAATGAAACATTAAACAGAGCTTTTGACACGCTGAAATGTTTCAACAGCTTCATTGCTAATTATTATCTGCAAGAGAATTAATTTTGCTCTTCAAAGGAGCAGTGACTTTTCAGGAGTTAGAGAGAGGTGCTCATCTGACAGTTTGATTATTTGCGACTTAAAAAATAAGAGTGTTCTTTCTCAAAGTGTAGTCAAATGTGCCTGCGAGGACAGTTACTTTATGTAGTAGTAGTAATCATAACGCCCAAACACGTATACCAAGTGACAATCAAACCTAGAAGAAAGTGACTGTTCCAAACAGTTTGCAAAATGACTGCAACATAAGAGCTGTGTATGCATATGTATTAATTGGTGACAGGGCAAAATAAATGAAAATAGCCCTTCTCCATCCACAAGATTAGCCATTAGGAGCTCAGATAAGATGAAAATGAGCTTCTATAATTGGTAAGTTTTAAGCACAGAATGGAAATTTAATAATGCAGCAATGTTGAATGTGTTGAAGTAGAACTGACCTCATCAAAGAAGCCCCCTTATTACTCTTTCACTCTAATCTCCATGCTGAGGACCACCCAGCTAGAAAATGGCTTGTTAGAAAAGGACTTGGGGGCTCTGGTGTACACCAAGCTGTAGATGAGCCAGCAGTGTGCCCTTCCGTTAAAGAAGGATGCTGACATCTTAGACTGCATTAGGAGTGCTGCCAGCAGCATGAGGGAGGTGATCCTTACCCTCTACTCAGCATTGGTGAGGCCATACCTGGAGTTCTGTGTCCACTTCTGGACTCCTCAGTACAAAAGATATGGACATGCTGGAGAGAGTCCTGCAAAGGGCCCCTAAGGTGATGCAGGGATTGAAGCATCTCTCCTACGAAGAAAGGCTGAGAGAGCTGGGACTGTTCAGCCTTGAGATGAGAAGGCTCAGGAAAGTGTTACCAAAATGTATAAATACCTCAGGAGAAGATGCAAAGAAGATGGAGCTAGGCTGTGCCCAGTGACAGGACCAATGGCAGTGGGCACAAAAATGAAACACAGGATGCTCTGTCTGAACATCAGGAAGCACTTCTTTGCTGTGAGGGTGACTGAGCACGGACTCAGTTTGTCCTGGAAGGGTATGGAGTCTCTATCCTTGGAGATACTCAAAAGCCATTTGGACACAGTCCTGGGTAGCCTGCTGTAGGTGACCCTGCTGAGCAGGGGGATTGGGCCAGGTAACTTCCAGAGGTGACTTTCAACCTCAGCCATTCTGTGATTCTGTGATGTCTGTCCCCATTATAGTCAATTGTATACTGTAATTCTGGCTGTATGAAGAAACATATAAGAATATTATATATGCCTAAAGAGTACAAAAACTTCATCTTTCACATGTCCTTTTACTAAACAGTTATATGTTACTGTTATATATGTAATTATATATAAAACAATAAAAAATTGAATTAATCATAAATATTTTGGAACAAAGCTATATAAATATGAAAGTGTATATAGTAAAACTGTGAAAAATATCTTTAAAGGAAATATACAAAAGGCATTCAAATACTAATAATTATTAGTCTTGGTCCTGAAAATAACAATAGAAGATAAAAAAATTAGTAGCTTGGCTTGTTCATCCGGTGTATTATTTGTCTGCACACTGCCAGTAAGCCAATTGCCTCTTCCTCACGCACAAGTGTCTTTTCTTGCACATGTAGGTCATAGTTTCAAAATTAGTTGTTACTGGAAAGGAAGTCTCAACTTCAGACAATGGTGGCAAAACATCCAAACTGCGGCAGTTCTTCCAAGGTGAACTGCAGAACAGATTTTAGAAACCTTTAGAAAGAACAAAGACAAAAAAAACCCCAAAAATAATCTTTTCCTCTTTCAGAGTAGCTATGAAGAAATCTAAGTAGCAAAGAATGGTGGTCCCCTTTTGGTAGCTGTTCTGCTACTAGTCCATATAACTCTCTACTAGAACAGAAATCATTAATACTTCTTAGAATATCTAGAACTGGGCATGGCATATAGGTACAGTATGTATATTTGTTGCTGTTCCACTTATAATCAGAAATTCCATCTATAAGTCAGAAATATTTGATTCACGTGACATAATTTGTGATCCTTCCTGTAAAACAGTTTCTTTCTTCCTCTTAGTAGTCCTGGTAGTGAGAAGAGTCAAAGTTTTAGCTTAGTTGATATCTTACTAGACCTACCTTAGCTAGGTCAGTGCTATCAGAACAACAAGCATTGGCATTACATCATCATCTTCACAAAGTACAAGGAAGTAGTAAAAGGCAATTCAGTCATTACAATGTCTTTCACAACTACATCCAGAAAGGTGTCACTTTGGTACAGTGCCAGGCACAGTGAAGAACAAGGTTTGAAGTCCATGGATAACTTAACTTACTATATAATTGATGCAAACCTATTTCTCAGAAATTGCTTAAGAATTTCTCTGAGTAATCCATTAACCATTTACCATCCATTATTTACAGAAATTCTGTCTTCTGGCTTCATGTTTCTTTAAAAAACATGTAATTTTACTTTTTTATCTGGATGCTTAAATCTTTGCCAGCTTTTTGTACTCCCTTTACTGTAGTTTTTTACACTTACTCAGCTTTACTGTCCTCCATCAGCTTTATGAAAATATTTTATTCCTAAAATGCTTTTCATCCTCTCTACTCTGTGAAGAGTAAAGAAAATAAAGTGAAAAGCTAACCTGCTTCTCCTTACTCCCACTTTCCAGTTCCAGTTGGCTTGACATTTTTCTCCAGTATCTTTTCATGTCAATTATGCATGCAGTGAGAAACCTTCTGGTAGCTGTAATAGTACCCAAGAGTCAGCATTCACCATTCCTTGTGCCTTTCTGTTGCGCACACAACTAATTTCTGGTTACTTTTTTGGTCTAATAAATACTAACCTTCTCAACTTGCATGTTTCAAAGCTTTCAATTAGCAGGATCACCTGTACTATTATTTGTGGAAGTCTGTCATGGTTTTTTGCCAGTTCTAGTCTTTCCAATGAGTACTCCTTTTTCTAAGGTAATTTCTGATACAGTATTGGTAAGAGTCAAAATAATATAAAAGACCTAAACTAGACATTCTGTAATTCTTTTATGTGGGTCTCCCTAGACTTAGAAAGGTGTTTCATAGATAGTCCTTGGACATTATGTTGGGTTTTTCAGAACTGATACTCATTTTGTCCTCTGAATTTCTCCTTTGACAACTGATTTCAACCTCAGCTGTCTCAGTTTCTGAATTTAGACAGGAAGTCACTGACAAAAGTGTGAGCCCTTCAAGAAAACAGCAATTGAAGAGACCCTGTCTTATCACCTGAGTACTTCAGTGAACCCTTTTTCTCATGCTGCCAATCACAGTTGTGATAGGTATTATGATCAAAGTTCATACTAAGAATATATTTTAATGAGAGATCAATTGTGGGCGTTTGTAATTTTTGCCAAGTCTGACTGATTCGTTAGTTAATTGATTGATTGATTTTTGCTAAGTGGCCTCAAAACTGAGGTCTGAGACCATTGGTATGTGCAGGACTGAAGGCAGTAACCGTAGGAGTTTAGGTGTCACATAGTAACTGATCCAACCACCCAACTTCTGTGAACCTGAGGTGTTACACCTTGTGATGGAGAGTGAAGTGTGATTTAATGAGTAGAGCTAGCTTATAGTAAGAGAGGACTAATAAAAAAAGAAGCAGAACAGAAATCTCAGAAAAGGGCAAATAATAGTAAACCAGTCTGCTAAAGCAGGATTTAAGAAGGTCAGAACTTTAGTCTTATCTGGGTCTAGTCAGGGAGTCTTAAGATTGTATCATTCAAGGAGGAGAGTCAATGTACTTCTGTGGTGACTCAGACATGGTAATTGCTGTCCTGAAGCTAATTTCCATGCCAACGGCCATGTAGCATGGCATCTCCGACTGTACATGTCCCATGTGTAGACAGGCCCAGTGGCCTCCTTCCACAAGGAGCAAAAGGTCTGTATCAGAGCTCCATTAAACAACTCCCTGACCCTTAAGCATGACCTCTGTCTCCAGGTTGTACTTAAACCTTATTACTTGTTCCTTATTACCCTATAAAGGGATGCAGTCTAATGCCATGCATGATGACAATAAACAGTATTATACTATTATCTCTATGGGTTTTTTTTCCCTGTGATTTAGGGACACGTTATCAGCTGAAGGGATTGCAGAGGAGGTTGCAGAGTGAATGTGGAGCCAGTGACCCATGGTTTTCCTCTAAGTGCGCTGCCCTTAAGAATGATTTTAACTATTGAGGAATTGTTCTGTCTGTTTTTTCCTGGGCTGACAGATTCATAACCGTGACAGATCTAACATAGTCATTGGGGGTTTTGTATTATGACTTTTTCCTGGATGATTGTTCTCCACCTAGGCAGCAGTGTTTCCACACTACCAGTCGGTCTCAAGTTAATGAAGCACTTTATGGCCACTTGTAGATCAGCTTTCACTGTTCGATTTACTGTGCTCTTTCTAAACAATTTGGAAGACTAAAGCAACAACTGATACCTGTAGGATTTGAATTGTTTCTCCCGCTATTATTTCCTGTTCTGAAGTCATGAGTGTAGATAATTGGATATTTGTGTTATATCAATGTTTCTCCTATTAGAAAAATATATTGTGAACAAGTAAATCCAGAAATTCTCTTGCAGAAGTGTGACAGAGGAATTTAATACACAATATTATGGTGTTATGATAAATATATGTGGAGCAACAGATGTATAGGGAGAAAAGTAGTATATTACCATTATGATGTGAGAGGAGAAAAAAATTAGTCAGCTTTTGCATGAATAAATTTCACTGGTCTCATGAATAGCTTCATATAATGTAAAATAATCCTTCTGTATAATGAACTTTCAAGCTAATTACTCTTGGATTGCCACAGTACAGTATAACTCTGTCAGTCTGGGAGTGCTTTGAATTTTGCCAAAGTTGTGAAGTGGATACAGTTGAAACTGGAATTGGATGGGTTTCCCAATCAACATATTTGCGAAGTGTCACAGGGTGTTATTCCAGGCAGTAACTGTGACCATTGCTTGATTTACCCTCCTTTAAAACAATTGAGTTAAAAGTGGTAGATGGTAGTTACTGATTAACATTCGTAGTAAACAGACTTTTGCAGGGATATATTTAAAGTGGTTGTGTGTATATAAATAGACAAGGAGCAGGAACCATGCAACTATAATTGAATTACATTAGCATAACTTAAGTAGAAGTTCAGTAAATACCAAACACCTTAATTAACTTGCACAGTATTAGGAGGTTAATGACATAACCCCTGTAAATGACTCTTCAAAGTGTTTGGCAACATGGCAGTTCAAAGCCCAGTACCCCACCCTATGTAGTTGGTGTATGGTAACTTTAACTCCTGCTGCTCAAGCTTGGCCTCTGCTGGGATTTCTGGAAGTTGAAGCAACAGCCTTTGCTTCAGAGAGCTAGAAAAACCTCCCCATGCCCTCCAGCTGAGCCTGTCTGCTTCCCAGCCTGGAAACCCCTTTGTTTGCTTGGCTTTTAACCTGGGGAAATGGGGAGTTAGCTGAGGCTCCAGAAACTTACACTTTTAAACACAGAAGCTCTATTCCCTCTGCCAAAAAATTGCCCATGAGCATCATACAACTCTTACACTAGCACAACACACCAACTCCTTTTGTGCCCCTTCAACTGATACGAGCAATAATTGCCTGTTTCCAATTGCAGGGTTTGCAGTCTTTGATAACTTCTTTATTATTGTTTTTGCTGATGCCGTTTCTGGAAAATATGCCAATTACATATTCTAGTGGGTTCAAGAAGCGTAATTGAATCTTGGTTTTGGAACTGTTGGGTCTGTGCATTGGAGTCCAGCCTGAGCTGTGCATCTTTTTAGCTAAGGCATATGTTATGCATTGATGCTCCTTCTAAAATCTTAACGGTCGGGTTAGAAGCCCGATTGAAAAGCAGTAGTGATTTGTTGGTTTATTGTGCCAAGAAAATTAAATAAATACTCTCGTTACTAGTCTAGCTAATTATTATAAAAATACTGGTGAGTCAGGAAACTATATGCAAATTGGTAAGAAATTAATTCCTGTTACATTTGAATAATTTGGAAAAAGCACATTGCATCCACGATTGAAGATTATATTCTTCTCTCACATAGGAAACAGTACTGTAAATGAGCTAGCATGTCTCTTGGGAAAGAAATGTGAATTTTGCTGACAAGCTGAGGTCTCTCAGCAGAAAAATGCATGCTGACACTTTGACCCAGTGGCCAATTGACTGATTTCTTTCCCTCTTCTTACTTCTATTTCAGATGCTGAAGAATACCAGCCTCCAATATGGAAATCATACTGTGAGTATACAAGAATTTTTAATAGCCTCAGTGCCTTAGCAAGGTGTCACTGTTAGGTCTTTTCCCTGACTTTGTTTAGAAAAAAAGAGACATAAATGTGGTTGTAGAAGTTACTGTATGAGACAGCAGCAAAACCTGAGCTTCTCTGATTCTCTGTAGAGTGAGTACAACAGGATTATGAGTGCCAGACTCCCTGGGTTGCCTTACAAGTGCTCAAATCCTGAGTTCCATGGTTTCTCTGCTGAGATTTTCAGGAAGGATTCCAGAGGTAGAGGTTAATGCTTCATGCGTTTACTAAAGGTCAGGCTTGAGTATACTTGTCTTTTTACATGGGTCACCAGATTGCTCTAAGATAATAATATTTTTGATCCCTAGCAATGGAGGCCAATTTTTGAAGTGGTGGTTTAGAAGTTGGAGACACCACTATCAGTTCTTTGAACCTTCCTGTCTGCTTTTAGAAAAATCATTTACATAGACTGCAGTGCAGAAGTGTATATTTTATGCTCTTTTTGCTTTGTTCCAAAGGTGTTTTCTAGTAAAGTTGCACAGATCTAAGGCAAAACATAGGCTTTTAAAACCCTATTAAAGATGGCCTTTAAATTTGATCATTTTATGTTAAACTCTTACTTGAAATCTAATGGAATGGTACCTTTGGGTTT
>JBCJKH010017564.1:33592-43990 GCA_039877255.1 Loriculus beryllinus
CCTTTGGGTTTTGAGTTTTTTGGTTTGGAGGAGGTGGTGATGGTTGCTGTTTTCAGATATAGAACTATCCTAAGCAAAATTCATCTCTTTTATTGTGGCAACTTCAAATTCAGTACAATGCCATTACCAAAATGGAACTACAAAAAGACAAGGATCACAGTAGTTACATGCATGTACATGTATAATTTTAGACTGGAATAAACTTGTTGACTTCACTTATATGCACATTAAACAACCATGCTGACTTCAAAGACATAACCTCTATGTTACCCGAGAATGATATTCTGCCTTAAAATGGACTGGGATTTTTTCAACCAATATTTGATTATACCATTAAATTATAAAAATTGCTTCTCAGAACACTGTTTTCTAGAGGATTTTTTTTTTTTCCTGTTGTTATTGCGATATTTGGAATGTATAATTCCAAAGTCAGCAAAAGTGTATTGATTTGAGTTGGACCGTTCCAGGGTACTTTGCTGGGTACTTGTAAAGAAGCAGGCACTTGAGCGGGTTTTTTTTAGCAGAGAAATCTGGCTTACTCAATATCAGTGGAAAAGCTCCCATTGACTCTGCTGAGACCAGGATTTGAAATGACAGATGTTTCCTTTTTTGAAGGAAGCTTTTGCTAAAAAGTCAGAGAATAGCACAAGCCTTTACTGACCTCTTAGTTGCCCCACTGGTGCAGCAGAGATCACTGTCATGCAGTGAAAAAGTTGGTTACTTTTGCCTAAAAGCTTACACATAATCCAAGAAAACTTTTTTAAAATTAAAAAATAACCCCCCAGAATGAACTAATAGAATATGCATATATAATTTCCTGTTCAGATCTACGTAGGATGCCAATATTGTGGTAACGAAAAAGTATGGCCTCAGCATCTGAACCCCATGCATGAATGACCTTGGAAAAATTTAAGCAGCTCCAAAATGCAGAAAATAGTTTAAGGTTACAGAGGTTTACTGCTGAGACTGCTAAGCCACAGACATACGTTTTTCATTGCAGTATTAGGTAACTTATGCTTTACTCTCCTAGAATAATACCAATCTGGTAAATTAATTATAGAGGTTACATCCAACTATAGCATTAGTCTATGATGTAATCCCACTGTCCTCTTCCATCACAGTTTTAATGTATTATTTCACTCTTAGAACTTGTGTTTGCTACCTATTTAACAGTTATTTTCAGTGTATTTTAGGTAGTAACTTTCCAAGTTTGATAACATATTAGTAAGACACTTTGCATATAGTTTTGATTTCTTTTTTAAGTCCTGGATAAATTTAGGTGCACTATGCTGCTTTGTATTGACATCACAATCAGGGCTTCAATCCTTCTAGCTTCTCAACAAAGGCAGATTTTCCTGCTTATGCAGGCAAAATATTCAGCTAAAGTGTTGCACATACCCATGGGCAAATGCCGATCAAAGTGGAACAGCTTTCAGAATCTAAGCCCTACCCTTTGGCATAATATGTAAGCTTGTTTCAGCTGTATTTGGAAAAGATGGATGCTTCTAATTCAGAAGATCCTCACTTGCTTGTGAAGAATTGGGAGAAGGTGCATGGGTTTCACAGATTACAAGGTTTTTCAGACTTTTTCTTTTTTTGTGTGTCTGGGACACAGAGAACAAAAGAAATGGCAAGAATGATTTTGTATTACCAGAAAGTGACTTGGGGAAGAAATCTGGAAAGGTACTAGCAGCCAGCAGTCTCTAGGTAGTGGATTTAATTGCATTTATACCTGAGTGACAGACTAACAAATAAATACCCAATAACAGATTTATTTTTGTACTCTGCTGTGTGCTAGGAATATTGCATGAAACGGCATTTTGCCTTTACCATCACTGATGTATGAAAGAAAGGAAGATAAGAATCATGGACATGTGGATTGTTAGGGAATTCTGGGGCAAGCTGATCCAGCTTCCCACTCAAAGCATAACTGCTGTCAGTTCTAGAGCAGAACAGATGTGGATTTATCCAGCTGAGTCCTGAAAACCTTCACAGGTGGAGCCTCTGCCATCTTTGTGGATAACCTGTTCCAGTCCTGCGCTGCTCTCTTAGAACAGAGCCAAAGATCTTACCTGCTTCATGTGATGAGCAGGCAATTTGTTTGAATGCTGAAACAGTGTAGTCTTTTGACTTCCAGCTGCAGCATGTACGTGCTTGGGTTTTGTAGAGATGTAAAACCACTCTTTTCGTCCTTTTACCACTTTTGAGATTGGCATGTGCTAAGCAAATTGTATGTCAATGCCACTTCAATGTTTATTTGCATTATTTAAGATCAGTTAGCTGGCGTGAAGCAATGTGGCAAGGCACAGAGCATCAGCTGATGCCGTGCTTCAGCTCCTCACAAAGCTTCTCTGCCTTCTGCCCTTCAACAAATAATAGGCACAGTGTCTGAAACTCAGTTTTGCTAGAAATTAAAGCTGTATTTCAGCCAGGCACTTAGGTTCCTAATTAAGCATGTGAGTAATCCAGCAGAAATAGGACAGCTCATATTGTTCAAGCTCAGCACATGGATAAATGCCTGAGGTGAGTACGAGGAGTCAAAACTAGGGAACTCTGCGAAGTGTTTTCAGAGAGAAGGCAGTATGTTTCTTTGCTGCTTTATAAAAGTGATGATACGAATTTTTCCTCTCTGCTGGAGCATCACTGAACACTAGTCATAGGTGAGTTAATGGAGAAAGCTTGAGTTCCTGACACACTGCAGAATGAAAAAAGTATGAATTGGTGATTGCCTTCTTCTCTGGCAGAAAAGGAGTAAGTGTTCATTTTTTGCACATCATCTGTTTGTTTCTTAGAGCAGATTTCAGAATTAGAGAGTTCTTTCTAAAACTGATTGTAGAATTTCCTTTATTCATCCCATGAGACAAGAGTCATCCTCTAGCAGGAACAAGAGATCCATATTCTAACTGGTTACTTTGCATCTCAAATTAATGTTCCCCTAGAAATTAAAAAGTAAATTAAACTTTTGTTAAGTTTCTACGTTCCCAGGTGGTTATGACATTGTGGATTCTGGGAAACTACCTGAATTATGAAACTGATAAAGATGTTAAAGGGCCAATTAAATGCTACTGTGTTTTTCTATTGCAGCATATTGCTGCATTTTGGTCTCAGATTTAGTGTGTAGCATTACCACATGTTTCGTTTGCATCTGATGTTGAACAAAAAGCTACTGCAGACTAATGCTGTTCTCTTAAGCAGTAATTATACATTTTGCATGAAGTTGACTTTTTATAAGGTTAACTTTCTCAGAGCTAAAATAATAATTTATCATTATGTTCAAGCGTTGTATTTTTTATGATCAAAGTGGTTTTGTCTCTAACCTGCCTGTCAGTTCTAAATGCTGGCATAGACTGGGTCTGATGTTGATCACTGTTTACCACTGTCCTAAATAAGTGTGTTTTTTTAATTATTTCAGTTAACCATATCTTTATTCATTGGATTCTGGTTTAAGGTTTTCAGGAGTGGAAGAGGAGAGAGAGGAAGGCAAGGCTTGCTTGCCATTTCAGCAAGTAAATGAAGGGCCCAGGCTTTCTGAACTTGGCTATCCCCTGGACCCTGTTGGGGTCTCACCAGTGTCAGCCAGTGCCCAGCACTTGGCTAAAGTGTATAATGGAATCAGGCAGAGCTGCAGGATGTTCAGCACTTCTGAAAATGAGGTCATTTAATAAAGTGTCTATGCTCATTGGAACTTAGCTGTAGGGCACATTTTTCTCAAGTCACCTTAGCCATAATATTGCACTTGTATTCATAGCCCATTAGCAGGCTTTCATACAGCAGTTATTTGAAGCAGAAACATGAGAGAACCTTTCTAGAGAAGAACACAGCTTTTGGTAGGGTCACATTTGCTTTGCTCCTTAATACCTTTGTCTGTGAGGTACTGCCTTTTCCTAGTTTTTCTCTTAACTGCATTTTCACTGCTGTTTTATCTCCGCCACCCTTACCTTGCTGTGTGCCTTTTCTGGGTACCTTTGGCCACTGTATGCCATGTCTTCTCTCTGTTGTTTGTCTCCTTGAACTGCTTGGCATCCCTTACCACAAAGTCACTGGTGGTTCTCAGTCATTTCTTCCTGCTCCCAATCTGTCTTCTCTCCCTCTGTCTTGTCTAATGGTTCTGCATCTCTCTCCAGTAGTTCCACTGGGTTGTCTTTCTGTCAGTTTAATGTCTTTCAATTTAAAGCTAATATGGCCAAATCTGCATTCTTTATCTTTCCCAGGAAACCATTTCCCATTCATGATGTTTTCTGTGATTACCACCATTCACAATCTCAATCATGCTTGTTACTTGGGGACATTTTCTTATCCTGCACGTTTAGAGTCACATATAATTTATTATTACTATTATTTACTTGTATAGTAATAATCTTACTACATTTTTCTCTGATGCATTTCTAAATCAGATAGCTTTCTCAGTTCAGATTATTGTGCAGATTAATTGCCCATGCCTCTCTGAGAACGACAGCAACCTTTCCCAGTCTATTCAAAATACAGTTGTTAAGATGATTTGTCTTCCTTGCATTCATCACAAATCCCTGCACTGATTCATCCCACTGCATCCTATCAGCATCCAGGTTTTTGTGTTTGCTTTCAAGTCTTTCATCTATCTGCCCTCTCCTATTAGTCATTCATTCCTTTGTTTTATGAAATGCTGACTCTTCTCTCCACCCTTGCTTCCCCAGTGCTATCAGCTTCAGAGATCCTTTTGGTCATTTCAGAGAGCTCTTTGCTCTTCTCATTTCTTACAAATGTAGCACATCACAATGTGATCTTCAGACCAACTTGTTTTGCATCAGGCAATCAAGGTTATCTTAGAAACAGCTCTACTAGCTTAATTTGCTGTGTCAGTTACTATTTAACAGGTTTGATTATTAAAAAAATAGCATTTTTATGAAGTATGTTTTTTCATTACAATTTATATAAATAAATTGGGAAAATAGATCTTTTACTTTAAATGG
Source organism: Loriculus beryllinus (assembly GCA_039877255.1). Taxonomy (NCBI): domain Eukaryota; kingdom Metazoa; phylum Chordata; class Aves; order Psittaciformes; family Psittacidae; genus Loriculus; species Loriculus beryllinus. Next base: position 38,542 of record JBCJKH010017564.1, read on the forward strand.
GAAGCAATAATATTCTTGCAGTATTTTGAATCCTTACAGTTCCTTCTCTCTACTGGAAGTGTATGGGAGAAAAAAGAAAGTTACTATTTTCCTCTTGGATATGTTTAGTATTAAGCATCAGTAACCTTCTGAATCAGCAGTTATGCTGATTTCAGGCATTCAGCGTTGGACTCTAAAATCATAACATTAGACTCCAGAATAATCAGTTTTAAAAAGCAATCTGTGATTTTTGAAGAAAGAAAATCATGCTTTTATTGGCAACTCTTATGGATACACACGCCATTTGATCACAGAAGAGTAGAAGGAAGGTTTTGAATCTTAGTCTTCAAATTGTAAGAGGTAAGAAAGACCACAAGTTATCAGGAAAAGCAGTGGGAGACCTGGCAGTGATGAATGATGCAGGTTAAATCCAAAGCCTTAGTATGAATTCAGAACTGGATCACATTCATATGCATTAAAACTTATAGGGAATATAAGAAACCATGAACTCTTTGTTTCCCTCTGAAGAACCAGAGATGAAGGTTGGATTGGGAAGAGGAGAGATTATGGGTTTTTCCCACTTTTTCATTAGCAGGGAACAGAAGCCCTCAAAAGCTTTCACATCCCCTCAGTGACAAACCTGGGAGTAAGCTGAGGACTTCACTGTTTGAATTTCACTGCTCCTAGCCCCATTTAAAGAGAAGGTGCAGAAGGTGGGAGAAGGTGTTGAAAAGTAACACATCATTTCAATTCACTTAATGCAACAGGGCTTCTGTGTTTGTAAAACCTACAGGCATTTATATTCCTGCCATAATCTACCACCTTTCAGGGCATAATTCGGAGCTTCACAAGCCTTGTGAAGAGCCCTGTCCTAGAAACTCAGTCTTTTAAAAGAATTCATAGGCACGACATGATCTTTCCAAATACAAGAAGGTCAGCGTACAAAAGGCCTTTCTCGAGGGAGGCAAGCCAAACCTCTGGGATTTTTACTGGAGTTACAGAGAGACAGTCTGTCTGTGCTGGAATTGATTACTGTCATTGCATGTCAGCTTCTTCTCACGACTCTGGAGTGGAAAGGAAGGAGAAGATCTCATTAAATGCATGCAGTGAAGAGGCTAGGGGCCAGGATTCAGCGACTACCCCTAGCCTCAGGTCTCTTTCTTCCAGCCCTCAGAAGATTCACAAAATTGATCCAGGGCCATTTGAATAGGGCATAATTGCTTTGAAAGGAATGCTTGCTTGCAGGCAGTAATTGCCAGCAGATCTTGAGATAAATTATGAAATCATGGTGAACCCTTGCAAACATGCTGAACTTTTTCATGGCCTACCCAAAAAAATACTGGTGTTACTGGTAAACAACCTGTTCTTGAGTTGTTGCTTGATATATGCAAAAGTAAGGTTTTAAACTGAGATACACCTAATAAGTCTTTCTAACTGGTCTTCCCTGTTAAAGAGATGTAATAACAAGTACAAAATGAGATAACACTTCTAACAATTAAACTAGCAATCAGTTCAGTCAGTGTGCAGGTCAACAACTAATTTTCATATAAATGACTTAGCTACACTGAAATCCCTCCGTTTTCTGTCCTTTTCTTTACATTTGCATTTTCCTTTGCAGCCTCTGGCTAAAAAGACTCATCTGAATAAAAGTTTATGTGTGTTGCTGTCTTCTAATGATCTGTACATTTTTTGTGTTTGACAGTGTATCAGTTGCAACAAGAGGCACCACGTCCCAAGAGAATCATCTGTCCTCGGGAGGTCAGTTCTGCTTTCTCTCTACCTTGTTAAAGCTGATGAATTGTCAGCAGCATATGATTACCAAAAAATCTTTTGTACAGTCTGCGGGTAATATTTGCTTTAATTTTTCTAAGCCATTATTTTATAGAATCATTTTTCTTACAGTTGATTAATTAAAGCAGATTAATATTTGCTAATTAGGCATGGAGGCCTCATTCCACCACTAGAAGCCATTTCATTAGGCAAATGCTCATTAATCATTGCTTGGCGTGCTTTTCTGTGTACCAACTGAAGTTTTGTGTTTCCTTGTTAAAAGGAAGGTGGATTTTTTCCTGCAATAGAATCAGCTAGGTTGGAAAAGACCTTCAAGATCATCAAGTCCAACCATTACCCAGCACTGCTAAGTCCCTCTCTAAAGCATATCACTGAGGGCCTAATCTATGTCTTTTGAACATGATACACATAGCTCCAGTTTGTTGAATGCTTTCTGCTAAGGATTGTGTTCAAGTGAAAATATTGAAGTGATAGCCTTAGGGCTCGGTTCTGTCATACAAACTTTAAAGATTATAGGATATCTAGAAATCTGCAGGGCTGCAGGTTTGCAGGTTTGGCTGAGTCATTTTCTTTTCCTGTTTTCTTTTTCTGTGTTTCTCCATTTCTACTTGGTTAAATCTGTCAATTCCTCAGCCTGCATGGCATAATAGTAATGGAAAACGTATGTAGATGTCTGCTCAATCAATAAAACTATGATAGCTTTATCTTCTGTAATGTCAGGGACAAATTTTGCGCAAATAGACATGTAATACTAGTAATAGAAATACTAAACGCATGAACAGATTGCACAAGGTATGAAAGATGATGTGAAAGAAGATAGAAACTACGGTTCATCAGCGTGATATATAGCTCTTCTTTCAAACATTATCATGAGCTCTGACCTGCTTTCTGCACTGTGTACTTATGGAAGTGGTGCCTTAGCATAGCATCTGCCAAATATTAACACATACAGGCTCAAAACAGGTTTGTGTGGGGCAGGATGTTTTTTACCAAGGCATAGGTGGTTGCTCAGGGTGGTGAGAAAGATCCATTGGGAGCCAGGAATTTAATCCAGTTTTCCTTAGTCCACCAAGTGCCTTAACAAAAAGGCCATTGCATTTTTCCCTCAAGTGCCGTCTACCAGTTGTTTTAGGGCAGGAAGGGCAGGATCTTGGCCTCAGACTTGAAGTCTTCAAGCCGTCAGTTCAGAATGGTCCCAAAACATATAACGCAGGATGCTGAGAAGGACAAGCAAAACACCAGGGTCTGTGAATCCTCATGTCATCCTTTCTTCCAGTCAAAGAGAGGGCTCAGGGAGAAGGAGCGTGCTGTAGTCCTGTGGGACTTCAGTGCACCTGTGCTGAAGGAATTCTAGCAAGACCTTCCTCTCTGAAATTCTTATGCAAAACTAAAGTCAGGTAGGTATCTGAGGCTGGGATTCTCTAAAGGAGAGGACATTAAGGTTTTTACTAAACGCATATCACATGACAGGTATTAAACTAGTAGTGATATAGTTCAAAATAGTTCAGGTAATTAATTTATTTACTTCTGGTTCGGCACTACATGAGTTTCTCAATTTGTGTGAGATAACAATTTACCTAATATTTTATTTATCTATTTCACACTGGCACTATGTTGAGGAACAACTTGTCTTGAGAAAACCCGATTAATAAGCATTAAATGCTTAGGAACCCTTCTCTACAATTTGAACTCATCTTTGCTGGGATATAAGTGACTTAGTCTGAGTTTGATCCAAATTTATTTTTCTAAAGTTTGATTAAAAGTTTGATCCAAAATTTATTTTGCTAACTCAAATTAAAGTATTTTTATCTTGCCTCTGTGAAAATTTGCATCATCTTTGCATCTGTGAAAATTTGAATGAAGGTAAAATGTGCTTTTAAGATGGAGTAGCAATCGTATTCTTGTGCTAGAAACATGCTTATCTACACAAGTAAGTGAAGTAGGTGCAAAGCTGTGAACTCTTTACCAGTGTGCTGTTCTAAACTTATTTCCTTTGGTATAAGAACATGTCAGGTACAACTGAACTTACCCTTTGCTCACTTTGCCTGATGTTTGAAGGCTTGTTCAGGTAATTTCCAAAGACTTGCAGAAAGAAGATAAGATCACATTATATTAACTAAATTAATATGCAAGTGGCAAAGCAGTACATAACAAAGTAAGTTAAAAATGTCTAATTCACATAACCTGGGTTTGGTTCTGACTAATAAGCCTTTTTAGGTGGCTCACCTCACTGACTGAAGAGTCCTATTTTGATTCATTTTGATTTTATTTTATTTTTTAGTTTAGTTAAACAGCTGAAAATAAGAGACTTTATTCAGGGGTACATATATAAAGCAGTATGAACTCCCACAAATGTGGTCTTTGTTTGTGTTCATTACTTGGATTTTGAATCTTTGTGTAGCTTAACTATATGTGTTCACAACCTGATTGCTAGAAACTCAGATTCGTTGACCCAAGAGCAAAAAAAACATTACAGCACTGATGATGTATTTTATTTTTACATACAGCTGGGAAGGTGGGCTGTCCTGGTACCTACATTGTTCATTGTGGTTCATATTATCAGTTTTATATAAAGTAGAAATACAGACTGGTTTTATAGAGCATCACAGGTTGTTAGAGACAAAATTCAGCACCATGTTCCTATGGCATCTACTAGCTTTTCCTTAGCACACAGACTGTAAGGTGGGTGTTTTGGATGTTTTGTTTTTCTTGATTCATTTGACTTCAATGTAATCTGGTGATTGCATAGGCTTGCCTCACTAAAGATGGTGCCTTATTAATCCTAAATTTCTGCCAGTTATGTAGAAAGATAGATCTCAAAATCTAATTTTGTGTTATGTATGTAAAAATATATAAATTGGCAATATGATAGTTATTTAGTATGCAACATGATGCTCATCCAACATCTGGAGAGCAGGTGTCAGCAGGATGCTTGACTGACAAGGGAAAGATTTATCTCTCCATGTGCATATCATAGGAACTGGACTTTGTGGAGGGTGTTCTCTTGTATAATTTAGGATTCAAACTGCTTCAGACAAATGTAAAGATTGCAAATAAATTTCAATCCTTCATGCTATGGCAAGATGTCTTTCATTCATGACTGCCAAATTCTGCACTGTTTGCAAGAAAATTGAAGCATCTGCTGTGAACAAAATCTGTAACACCAATAGATAAACTTGTGAAGGGTTGGAGGACTGGGTTTTTTATCTCACCACTTGGCATTTTCATCATTCCTCAGTCTTTTCCATTGCTGTCTTCCAGATTCTCTGCATTCATTTGCTTTTCCATTACCTCTCTGTTACTCCATAGTCACAGGGGTTTTAGCCTCAGATCTCTGCAGTTCTACCATCTGATTTGTGTGGATTTCTTGATTAGCTATACTTTGGAGACAGCAATCACCTCTCCTGATATGCAAACCACGAGACTAAAAGCTGGAACTCTAAATAAAACATGAGCATTTCTATCTTTGTCTTTTTGAGCTTTGCTATCATGATTTTCATTTTCTTTTTTGTTTTTCTTTTCCCTCACATAAATACCTTGTCAGCAAAAGCAGGTCATTCCTGCAATGGGAATCATATTGAATGAACTGTTAGTGCTTCAGGTATCTAAATCTCACTCTCAGGCTGAGAATTCCCAAAACACTTCAGGCACTGCCTGCACTTGCTGATCAAGGTGATGC
>JBCJKH010017567.1:6114-17478 GCA_039877255.1 Loriculus beryllinus
GGGGCCCACGAGGCCGCGGTGCGGGCCCGGGCGGCGCCGCGGCGGTGCGGGCGGGTATGGGGCTCCGGCACCGCCGCCTGTGAGGACCGCAGCGTTCATGGTGAGCGAGGGCGGCTGCCGGGGGTCGGGGGGACGCGAGCGGAGGCCGGGTGCCCGTCCCGCGCGGAGCCGCCGGCCGCGGAGCAGCGGGGGAGCAGAGTGGAGGCAGCCGCTGTAGAGCCGGGCGCGATGATTTCCTTTTCGGCTTCGTTGGAGGGTGGTTGCCTTTGCGTAAGCGGAGCGAGAGCGGGATGACCTTGGTAAAGCGGTTGTGTTACTTTGGGTTCGGTGATGCCGGTCCCCGGGGGAGGCTCGGTGCGTGTGGGAAGTCTCACAGCCCTCTCCCGGTTAGCGCGGGTGATGTGCTCTGGTGAGTTATTTGTGTTTCTCCATAGAGATGGTTCAGGATCCCTTTGTAGGTTAGCTTCTTGGAGAATTACGGAGGATAAGCACAACTTGAGTTTCTCGCGTCTCAACTGCAAGGCTGCCAGGTTCCGCCCGGAATTAAACTCGCTTTCAGGGTGTGTGTGTGTGATGTTTCTGTGGGTATGTTTGTTTGTTTTGCTTTGTTATAAATCAGTGCTTTAATCTGTAGCACGTTCTCTTAGAGCGTCTTCAAACCCTAGTTCAGCTATTGTGGCTTAATGCTGAATAGGTAAAGATGAAACCTGGAAGGAAGCCTAAGAGATCTCAGTGATAAGGATATATTCTAAGTCATAAAGGATCAGCTCATCCTAAATTGATCCTAAAATTAACTTGCAACCATATCAGGTTAGTGAGCCCTAATTGCAGTGTAGGATTTAAGTAGGTGCTGAATTATTTGTACCTGTGAGAGATTTGAGTCTGTCTTATTTGAAAAGAAAAAGCTTAACATGAGCTATTGTGTGGTTTAGCCTATTGCAGCATGTGCAAATCCTTCTACTTGCTCAGTCAGCAGATACTCTTAATATCAGTTTGTGGAGGATTCAGTCTGTTTCACTGCTATATCATACATCGTGCTCTGTTCGAAATGGCATTCTTCTTACTGGAATAAAAGATCGTTTTCATGAGCTTTTGTCTGCTGTGACTTTTGGGTGTTTGGGGTTTTTTTGTGCGTGTGTGTGCTTGTGTTTTTAGTTTCCCCTATTTTTCTCATTTTAGTTTTCCTATTTTTTTGGGTAATGACTACCGCCAACAGACGTTTTATTCTTTTTTTGGCTGCCACTGGAAACGATGAAATTATTACAAAGGACTCATAATCTGATAAAATGTGCCACTCCCATTGCTGTGCTGCTCTGGCTGCTTTACTGTAGGGTAGTGCTGAGAGCACGTCAGTGAATACTCACTGAAATGCGGGCTGGGCTCTTTAAGAGCAGTGAATAACTGTACTAATATGCAAATTGTGTAACTAGCCACCCTTATTCCAAAATAAGGCATTCCTTCAGCAGTAAATTTTTGGAAGAATGGTAATGTGGTCTGGAAAACTTTGTGTTTAGCTGAATGAGAGATTCAGATTGTACTGCATAGAATAAAATCCCCACTGCAGCCTGGTGTATGTGGTTTTCTTGCCTTCCAAAAGCAATTTTACTCTGTAGTTGGCTTTCAGAGAACGAAGACCTTGAAAGTAATTTTCATAAGCCTTAATTAAGCAGCTTTTCTGGAACTTGTGCTGTAATATGCATTGGGTGCATGTGTTTTAATGTCAAGTTCTGTGAGGCTTTAAGGAGATCAATATATGATTATTTCTTCATATTAACAGCTTCTTGTGGATACCAGATGGTTTTTCTTTCACCAGTAGTTTCCCAAAGGAGTAAAAATGCTAGATTTAGGGACAAGGTTCACCTTGTCTGTAGAAGCAGTAATAGAGGTTAATATTTGACTATGTTAATTTGTGAAAAATAGCTAATAAAAAATCAGTCTTCTAATAGAAACTGGGAGAAAGAACAGACATGCACTTCACTCCTAACACTTATCACTCCGCAGTTGATGGTGCAGCTGAAGCATGTTAGGATGGTGCATTCGTACACCGGTCACTATCAGCCACTTCCAAGGTTTACTAAAGCAGGAATAGTGTCTTAGCTTTCTGAATATGTTCTTAATCACAATACCTTTCTTCTAGTATTTCTTTGCTTATTTTCTCTCTGGATGCTTTTTTTTTAATGAACAGCTTTTTCAGCGTGAGCTCTGTCTCTTTACTAACCAAAGCTAAGTATTGTTCAGTATTTCAGGTAAGTTTTTCTTGGTTCTTTACCTTGTTTTCAAACTGATGTCGTGCACAGCACTATTAATGGTATCACTGAGCCGGACATTCCAGATTCATGGCAGTGTTAGCATCATAGCAATGTGAGTATCAGCGGACTGACTGTCGAGGCAGTGTCCAGTTAAACAAGGAAAAAGAAGGTTTCCTTGTGACCTGAGAGCTTCACGGGCTAGCACCCATGACTCCCATAGAACTAGTTCGAATTAGAATTGAATTGTACAACAGAGTAGAAGACCATGGATGTGTTGCTCTGCATTAATGCTTGGGTTTTATCCATCCTTTTTTTAAGGTGGGGTTGGAGGAGGTTGCCTTCCTGGAAGTTACTGCTTCCCATTTTAGTTTCTGGTCCCATTTTAGTTTCTGACTGATCCAGGCTGTTCTGAATGTGTTGGAAAGGTTGAATCTGTTACCAAAGAAGTGTTGGTGTAATTGACAGGTTAGGTTAAAAGAAAGAAATCAGTACCATTTGAGAAGCTGTTTGTGCTCATGGGAAGAAGTCATGGCTGGAACAGTGTTCAGAGTGCTCATTCGTAATTAATAGTTTTCACACTATAATTCCCTTTATTTTAATGGAAATAGTATAAACAAGCTACATGTGGAAGCAGGTGGGGTTTGGCAGTGGCAAAATTAATTATGAAATTGAATGTAGAAGTATCTGTAATATGGATTTGCTTTTTCCAACAGGCCATTTGACAGTGTTTGTTGTTTGTGTATCACTTATACTTGAATAGTTAATCTTTGCCGTAGTACTTCAAGTATTGGAGTAGACAGGAGTTGCGTAAAGGTTTTATCCCATTAGGTCTTGTTTTCGGTACATTTATTTCCAAAACAGTGTTTGTATAAAAAATAAGACCAGCATGGAACATGCAATGCCACGTCCTCTGATGCAGATCATAGTGCTACACTAATTGAGGGTGAAAGGACTTCTGAAGGACTTCTCTCACAGAGAGCTTAGATGAGGTTCTCAGGGTTCATCCATCTGAGCTGTGAATACCTCTGAAGTTGGAGGTTCTACCATGTCCCGGGGTTTGATTATGCTCTTTTTTTCCTTAAGACCAGAATTCCCCAAGAATTCCCCAGCAGTTTGTGCCTGTTGTCTTCTTGTTCTTTATATAAAGTGTCTCAGAATTTGGTACTTTGCCTTCACCATCCCATTACTACTGCCTACCAAAGGTCCCTATGAAGCCTTCTCTTCCAAAGGCTGACCAGGCCAAGGTCTCTCAGCCTCTCTCAGTATGTCACTAGCTCCAGACTCCAGTCATATTGGTGCCTCTTGGCTAGTCTTGCTTCAGTGTGTCAGTGTCTGTATTGCAAACCCTAGTTCATACCTTATGCTCTGTTATGACTTAGGATTGTTGTACTTCAAGGCATCGTAACGTGTGGGGTTTCTGTCTAACCATGATTTGAACTTTTTTGCCATCATTGAACTGTTGCAGCTGAAAATAGCGTGGGAGGAGAGATCATATGATGAGATTTTAAGACAAGAATCTTGTGGTTGTTTTTGCCCTCAGTTTCAAAACCATGTAAATCAAAAGTATTTTAAACAGGTTTTATTTTCTACCTCAGATAGTATCTGCTGGTTTTAAGGTCCTTCTTAGCAGTTGTTTGTAAAAGCTGGCTCTAATAGAAGCCAGAGGAACTTAAGATGTTTCTACAAATAGAAGGAATGGAAAGAACATCAAACCTCACTCCTGAACAGTAATTTGAGCATTGTTTTGAATTCTGAGGTTGCTTTAGTTGAAAAACTTTAAAAGAACCCAGTTGGGCAGAGATGTGAAAGCATTATCTTGTAGACTTTTGTAGACCCTTTTCAGAATCTCATGTGCATCGCTATCTTGATGTTCTCCACTCTTGTAACTTGCCCTTGCCTTTTTCTTCTCTAGGAATATGAAGAAAAAACTGGACGAGCTCACAAACCGCTCTCTCCTAAGCAGAATGTGAGGAAGAATCTTGATTTTGAACCACTCTCCACTACAGCACTTATTTTAGAGGACAGACCAGCGTAAGTTTTGAGAAGCATAACACCTAGGGTCTCTCTAAAATTTGCCTAGTGATGCTTTCCTTGCTGTGTATATTTGATGACTCAATGATTTAAAATTTTAAGTAGATTATTTTCAGGCTAATGGATATGGTAGTGGGATGACGATGAGAAAAATGACTCAAACAAAACTATTTTATAATAAAAGCAATGGCCTTGTATGACAGGAGGGAATTTGGAGAGCAGAGGTCTGGTTTTGAATAATTCTACCTTCTAAACATGAATAAGAGATTTTTATTTTCCCTGAGACACTGTAAGCATAAAAGTGAAGCAGGTATATGCTACAGAAATTGAGAAGCAAGGATACAGTGTCCTGTTTACACAGAGAAAGACCACACCTCCATAAATAATGAAACAACGTAATGATTGTTCTGCAGTGGGTTCAGCGTTGCATTTTAAAGGTTGTCAGGTGCTTGGTGAGTTGTTTCATGCTTCTGTTGCTGCAATGATATTCTTGTATATGCAGCCTGACTCCTTAGCAATTCACTGGCACCTGTTTTACTGTGGTTTGCTTCTGAATTACACAGCTTCAGTTATGTTTAGCCAATTTCTGAATGGTACCCAGCTTTACAGGCATGGTGTCTAAATTCTAATATAGCTGTGCATCGGTGTAAAGAATTGGCGTAGCATAGGCCTGTGTTTTCATCAACAGATCTGTATGAAGAATGCTCATGTGTCAAAGTAGTCTAGTTGTAGAGTTATTTGAGACATTTTGGCTTGACTGGTAGGCTATGGCAGGACTTCTTGGGACATCTGGAGTAATGTACCTGTGATGATTTGTTATAGCAGGTTTTATTACATAGAGCTGGAAATAACACATTTTATCTTACTTGTTATAGTTAAAACTTGCCTGTCAAAAATCATGCTTCATGAGAGAGAATCTGAGAAGTACAGAATTCAGACAGATTGTGTTAGTGATATGTTACAGGATAACAGTCAGAGTTTCCTTTCTTTGCTACTACTGATAGGTTAAGGAACTTGTAGCAGAAGAGGTATCAAGGTTCTAGGCAACTGAATCATCATGTCTTTAGCAGGGAAAAGCTTCTGTTTGGGTTGTGGGGTTTTTTTACCTATTAGGCTTTAAGCAATTTCTTTTTTTATTTCCTGTAAAAGAAAGATTGAAGGTGTACAGAAGAAAAATGCAGAGAGGTGTTTTTTTTTTTTACAAATAACTACTGTTGATTTTGCACTGACTTGTAGGGTTTGTCAGTTGAATCTTAGTTAGATATTAAACATAGAATCACAGAATAGTTTGGGTTGGAAAGGACCTTAAGCTCACCTAGTTCCAGCCCCCTGCCATGGACAGGGACAGCTCACACTAGACCATGTCGCTTAAGGCTCTGTCCAGCCTGGCCTTGAACACTGCCATCTCATGTGTATGGTGATACTGTTAAGAGATAGGACAAATAATTTAAGCAGTGGAATTTAAGTTAACAGAACATAGTTGTTTCACCTGGTTTTCCTTTTAAACCTTTCCTAACTCGCATCACTTTTAAAGATTTGGATATAAAAAAGATGCTGGTCAGTTCACATAGACGAAACTGAAAAAGGAGCAGATTATTCTCTGTGGATAAGAAAGGCAGTAATGTGAAAATCCACTTTTCATGTTCTTGTAACAATCTCTATTTTAAAAGATACTCATAGGTACATATCACACAGCTCTGCATACTTTACAGGGGATATGATTATGTAAATAGTAAAGCATGCTAGTGTTAATGGTGACTGTTTCAATAGCTAACAGCTGCCTCGTGTGACACCTTACAGGAATGTGAAAGTAAAGGCATCTGGTTTTTAGTAAGCAAAGATACAAAGTGTGCTAGGAATACAATACTGTGTTCACAGAAGAACAAAGTACTTAGTCATTTCTGTTCTGATGTTTTGGTGATCCTGTAGTTGTATGAGATACATAGTGGTTATGTTAATCGCAAGTATGATTAGCTTAAGTTTATGTGGTCTGATTTAGGAGTATGTGGATTTGTATGGCAAAGATGTTACAGGCCTTAACCACAAATCAAAATGGCTGTGTTGATAATGGGAGCATATATAGGATGACTTCAGTGCCACTTGTTGCTGTAGGAGTGTGGGGGATGAGTTAAGCCTTTAAAATAGAAATGGGGCCTCTGAGAGCAGAGGGGGAAAAGCTGGTGTGGGCAGTCATTCCTGTATGGGTAAAGCAAGTTGTGGGTCTAACACTTAAACAAGGTGCATATTAAGAGAGAGTACGGTCTTGTGTCTTTTCTGCAGAGATCAGTTTAAAACAAAACTGCCAACTTGGCATATACCAGTATAGCCCTTTTGTTTCTGAAGATCAGCCTGCGGGTTCAGTTGGTTTAATAATAAAAATGCTGAAATTACCAAACATAAGGAAATTACTCAGCATATTTTGTGTATAAAAGTAGTCAGAGCTGGTCAGTGTTCTTTCCTTCTCTTCTGCTGACTCTGGCAACAAAAATTTCTTTCCAAGGATGTGTTGCTCTGTTCTTTAATCAAATATTTTAACAGGAGCAGTATATGTTTTTCTTTAAGAAAGGTCTAGAAGTTCCTACAGACAGGCATGCCAACTTTAAATACTGATCATTATTCTTTTAAATTCAAGGAACCTCCCTGCAAAACCTGCAGAAGAAGCTCAGAAACACAGGCAGCAGTACGAAGAAATGGTGGTTCAAGCAAAAAAAAGAGGTGATGGAATTTCTTGTCTTCAGAGGAGAGAAATGAAGTTAAGGGGTATTTCTAAACTTGGAATGCACTTGTGTCAGTCTGTTGCCCTGTAATGTGAGGGATCTATACTTCCCCTCAAAGTGGAATCAGTCCAGAGAAGAGAGGAATGAAGGTAGTTTTACTAAAAAGCCCCACCCCAAGCTGAAAAACAGTCCTAGAATCCAGCAGAATAAATAATTGAGTGGCATTTGTTTGTGGGTTTAAACACTTACTAATGTATCAAAGTAGCTCATCCAATTAGTGAAGATTAGAATTATTTAGATAACTACAGGTTGCTTGATAGTTTCTTGTTGGGATCAACCTGTTCAGGCTGTAGTATATAAATACATAATTTTCCCTGTAGGAAAATGCACCTAGTTATGTTCATTTGATAATCTGTCTCCCACCTCAGATTTATGGCTTTCCCAGGGTTTTTCCTCATAACTTCTTGTCTGATATTGTTCATAGAAGTGTCTCAGTGACATTGTACCGTGCACATCAGGTAGAGGTGACAACAGCGGCTTCTTTCTGCTGATATTTTTGACCACCTGGATTTTCTAATTAAAAACAAGCATTGCAATAGGGAATTTAGACTCACAGAAGTTGTGTCCAGTGAGAACTACTGAAAATGTTGAGAACTCCTGAGCCAGAAGAAGCTATCGAAAGGTGATATGAGCACAGGATTTGCTTGCTTTCTGCAGTTCACATATTAATGAAAGTATCCTTTTGTGGTTTTGAATGTGATATACCTACCAGTGAAGTTCATGTGACTCCCATGTTGATATATCCACTTAACATGTAGTAATTCAAAGGAGTTTTATCTGTTTTCTTTGTACAAAGGGTAGATGGATTGAAAGAAATGGGATGATGCTCAGGCTAGACAGTGTGCCACATCCTTGAGCTGTCTTCACTGGACTGGAGTATGTCATTCTGTCCAGATAAATAGCCTGACAAACCTGTTTTCCCCAAAGCCAGTCCAGATGAACAGCTTTGCAGAGTTACCTATTGTGTGGAGGTCAGGAAATCAAAGAGTGTAAACACCCTCTTTTTGTTTAGAGAAAATATCAAAGCCTGCACTTAGGCAGCCTCACAATATGCTCGTATCAAAGCAGATACTACAAGGAAGTTGGTACAGTTCTGCTTAGGCACATCTTCTATTGGCCTCTAATGTGGACCCATCAGGTTGTATGTGCTCATTCCAAAGACCTTGTTCATGGTACTGCTGTTCTTCGGTTAGTTTTCCTTGTCAGGTCAGTACCTTCTGATACTGTAGACTCCGTGTGTGTGTGCATGCACATGTCCTAACACATTTTCCAGGGGGAAGAAGAGTAATCGATGATGCAAGAAGAAATAATACTGAATGATAATGCAAAAATGTAAAATATGTTTAAGCTAACACAAAAACTGCTTTCTTTTTACTGAACTGAAGGTTTACAGTGGTGTATGACATTTAGATTAACCACACACTAATTAGCATAAAAACGGGGCTTTTGTGATTTTCTGACAGTTATCTAAATCATAAGTTACAAAGACAACATTAAGAGTGAAAACAAAATACCAAACTTGTACTATTTTAGCCTGTGTTTTTGAGTCTGCCATAACAAAAGGGGTGGGGCTTTATTAGCAGACACTCTCCCCTGTCCTACTAGGTGGTGCTGTTGGCTGTCAGAGATGCTAATTCGAAGTTACTAATGTGGATAGATTTGAAGGGTCAAAGGAGCCGTATATTGTCTAAATCCCTTTGTCCTATCCCTCAAAAATGGGCTTAATGCATAGTTTGACTTTATTCTTTATTCACATTTGGCATCACTGCTTAGCTTGCTGTATGTATGTAAAATGCTTAGAATTTAAACTACTTTTAGGAGAATATAGTGTGATTTTTACATGGCTGTGTAACTGTCACTAGCTAACTCTGGGTTTTTGGTTTCTGGTTTTAATAATTTAAGAAGGAATATTGCTTTTCTGCAGAGCTTAAAGAAGCCCAGAAGAGAAAGAAACAACTGGAAGAACGCTGTAAACTGGAAGAGAGCATTGGGAATGCTGTTCTAACTTGGAACAATGAAATCTTGCCCAACTGGGAAACTATGTAAGGCAGTATGTTATACTGTGTTTTAATTAAAATTGCTGAGTCTGTATCCTGAAAAGTTATGAAATTAGCAAGTATTATTTAAAATGGTCTTAGATGCTTTTGTTTGAAAGTCACTTTTGGACAGCTATAAAGAAAATTGAGCAACTTACATTTCCTTATTTCTACAAGGTGGCTTTAAGTGATGCAGTTCTAGTTCTTACTGTGTCTTTAATGGAGGTTTAGGATATAAAAAAACCATATAAACACTAAGTGATCTGTGGTAGAGAATGTAGAAGTAGGAAGCATGATGCTTAAACACCATGCATTTATCAGAAATGAGCTACTTGAGCTGTTGATGTTACAGTATCAGATGTTGATTGAAGTACATGTATGTTATTATGAAGCCTCTTTAATTATACAGTGCTATACCTGCTGGGATAATCAGTGATGGAAAGAGAAGTAGCTAGAGAGTTATTTGAAAAAATAAATATTTAAGTGCTAAAAGATTTCCTGCAGAGAGACAGCACAGGCAATTGGTAAGCTACCTTCCGTGTCTATAGCATTGCATGGCCTTTGTTAGTCATCTTAATAAAACCAGCCCCCCTACCCTCTGAATGTAACAGCAACATATACCAGCCTCCACAGCACTTTGATTGGTGTTCAGGTGCAATTCTGTTCCTTCTTCTGGACTCTCAGATCGATGAACATAAGTTCCAGCCATTTCAAAGCCTGTGTTCTGTTAAAATGGCTTTAATGCTCTCACCTGAAGTTATTGTTATATCTTCATGCATTTTAGTGGAGGGCTAGAGCTGCAAAGCTGGGTGGGGAACTGCACATCTCATTAGGACAGCAGGGTGAGGACAAAGTGAGGAGAGGGTAGACCTCGATAAGTTCTTGTGTTTAATCTTGCATGGAGATGTCCAGTTTTTAGGGGGTGGCATAGATACAGATTTCTTTTCACTTGCTTATTTTTGACCCCTATGGTACTTGCTGGTCAAGTGTTGCAAATTCTGGGTATTTTGATGGCTGTGTGTCTGTCAAAATAAGCCATTAACTTGGAAGGAATTGAGCTTTCCTTCACAGTTCAAAGAAGTCTGCAAATCACATTTGACTTCTTGGCCTGTTGATGTTCATTTTGGGTTGGATCCCTTCACCAGTGGTAGGTGGACATGTTTGTAATTCAGCTGGCAATGAAATATTTCTTGGAATAATCCGTTTTCCTTTAAATAGGTGTTGTTCCCGTAAAGTGCGAGAGCTGTGGTGGCAGGGCATTCCTCCCAGTGTGAGAGGCAAAGTCTGGAGCCTGGCAATTGGCAACGAGTTAAACATCACCCATGGTGAGACTGATGTTTTGTCTGCATTGTCTTACAAAGAGAAACAGTACAGGGACAGTTCTGCATTTGTTCTGGTGTATCAGAACCTGGGGTGTGGGTGTGAGGAGATGTTATCTGGTTATGCTCTTTTTGAGTTGCTTTGATGTGTTTTGTTAAAAAATATCATGTCTTTTAATCTTGTAGCTGCTCTAGGACTGCTGCTGTGAATTGTTTCTGATGATTGTTGTCATTGTGGCTTGCTTTGATGTTAGATGGAGATGGGAGGAATTAATGACTCCAGCTTTTTTTCTCTTTTTGAAACTTAGAATCATTAATTTTGCAGTGCCCGCGAGTGTGCATGTAATGCGCTTCCTTTGGTTTAGAGCAGGGCAGTGGGTTTGTGGGAAATAAGAAAACCCCTGGGAAAATTTGTACTTTTGTTCATGTGTGTTTGTGAAAATGGAACCCGTGTGATATTTCAGAGTACAGAAAAACACAGCTCTGAAAGGCGAACATATGTAATTCCAACATAGAAATGCAGCAGACTGCCTATACTACTCCTGCACTGTGCTACTTTTCTGTGCTTTGGCTTCGTTACCTTTGGTGTAGTTCTTCGATGGAATTTACTAGACTTATCCTAGTTACCCATTTAGACTATGATTTTGAACATCAGAGCCCTGTAAGGAAAGTAATCATCTCAACATAAAAGGAAACTTGTGCCTAGGTTGCCGTTCCTTTTCACTTAATCCGAAGTTATAAGTTAGTGGAACAGTCTTTTGGAACCGTAACTTGCTTAGAAAGTTCAACTACTATGTTACTAATTCATAATGACTGGGGCAGCATTGCTTGTACAGTAGGTAGTTGGCTTTGCACTGGATATGAATGTATTTGCTCTTGTGAGACCTCACTTGGAGTATTGTGTGCAGTTCTGGTGTCCTCAACATAAAAAGGACATGGAACTGTTGGAACA
>JBCJKH010017571.1:0-28572 GCA_039877255.1 Loriculus beryllinus
TAATATAATATAATATAATATAATATAATATAATATAATATAATATAATATAATATAATATAATATAATATATAATAAATAATATAACCATTGTTTCTGCAGATTTTATGTCTGAAGACTACACACTGCTGTATTATCAGACAGCTGAACCATAACACAACACATCCCTTTCCTGGCTGCTCAGTGGGATCAGCTATCTGAAATAAACAGGGTACAAGCCCTGAATGAAAGTAGGTGATGAAGATCCATTGCTCTGAAATGGGATCAGCCTGAGTTATTAAGCAGAGCTCCCACGGAAACCAAGAGACAATATTCACCTTTGCTCTTAGGAGATAATTTTACATCATTTCCCACTCTTTTTTCCTCTCCTAAAGTCCTGCAAAAAGCTTGAATAATTTGGAGAAGGTCCTGGAAGGTGTTGCTGCACTATGGAGGGATCCATGCTCTCCATTCATTTAAAGTGAAACAAAAATCAACTATCACAAATGTGTCAAGAGGTAAATTAAAAAGAAAAAGAAATCTCTTCTGTGCCTGAAAGTTTAAATGTTTCTGTGCTGCTATCTTCAGTTAACCAGAGTTTTGAGGTACAAACACCTCTTAAAA
Source organism: Loriculus beryllinus (assembly GCA_039877255.1). Lineage (NCBI taxonomy): Eukaryota > Metazoa > Chordata > Aves > Psittaciformes > Psittacidae > Loriculus > Loriculus beryllinus. Next base: position 604 of record JBCJKH010017571.1, read on the forward strand.
GCAAGGGCTAACACAGTGTTCTATCAGAGCAAATGGTATCTCATAGCAGCTCAGATCTGCCACTGAGAAACTGGTTGGCAACTAACTTTATTCTTGACCTCTCCTGCACAGTGTTCTCTTAGGCTGGGCTGTTAGCACAACTGTGCTTCTGGTCCCCTAAGCAATCTCCTTGTCTTACTCCACTTTCTTCCTCTGGCCACCTCTTGCTCTGCTCACTACATAGGCAGCACTGCTGCTCATTGAGGTGAAACAGCCTTCCAACCTCTATCCAAAAACCATCCTGGTGACACAAGGCACTGCAATCAGGCAAGAGCTAGGGCCAAGTACCCACCCCCCAGCCTAGACTCTTCCCAAAATACAAAGTAAAGAGAGAGCAAATAAAAACTCTACCCTCCATCACAGTCCCAAATATGTTGTGAGCAACGAAAAAGCTAAAATACTTCAACCAGAAAACCCACAGTTAAGAAGTCACACCCCACAGCAACGAAGAGTTCTAACCATTTCTGGGAAATCTTTTTCTATTTGCCTCCCCCCAAACCCCTTTAATAATAACAGTTAAACAAAGCTGAATAAATTCAATATAAATAAATCAGTTGTTTTGCTATAATTCAGTCTTAGAACTCTTCAACATTACTGTACTTTCATACTGCTTTAACTCAGCCAAGCAGCAAGTGGTATCTGCTAATAAAATGGCTTTTCTTTTTATTTTTGTGAGATGCTCCTAAGATATCTCTGCATAACCAAAAGCAAAAACAGTTGCAACCCTTCTTTTGGCAAATGAGCAGCTAGGCAAGATGCTTAGATTACCCAAGCAACATATACTAACTCCACACATTCAAGAGTATCCATAATCATGCAAATATCTTTGGCCATTGACTGAGTTTCTACAAGTGAACAATTAGTTTCTCCTCTATAAATTTTAATAAGCATAGGGCAAACTATCTACGCTGTAGCTCTTAGCTTTCTCCTCATCTCATTATTACAGAAAAATCCATTTGGCATTTGTCAGCTTTCTCTGTATATCTTCAGAAGAAAATTGTTCTCGGCATTTAGCAGCTTCCTTTTTTAATACATTGTCATAAACAAAACCATGTATTCATGGCTCCTCAGATTTCTGCATAGGACTTGAGAAGAGAAAGTTCAGCTTCACAGTTGTCATAACTTCAGGATATTTTTCATAAGCAAATCACTCACCATTCATCAGCTTTATGTAGATCAACTATAAAAAGGAAGTGCTTGCTCCACTTTTCATCAACACACAGATGCAACCTCATTAAAGGTCCAAGGATGAGCAACTATAGATGCATAAACTCATAACCAATTAGCATTACAGGGTGATCTTCTGTACTTTGAAAACACGATTTCTGCAAGTAAGGAAGGGAAAACTTCCCCATAGTTATTAATTAGAGTGGGTAATTAAGACTATCAATCTCAGTAACTTTTTTCTACTAATTCACAGCAATTTATTTGGGAATAAATAACAATGATCTTTTGGACAATTCCTTTGTCGACCTTGAAGAAGTTTGTTTTCAGAAGAACAGTTAAACATGGAAAGTGTATCCTCTATAGCCAGTACAAAACAACAAGTAGCAGAGGGGAACAAAGTCCAGTTTGAGGATCTGAATCAAAGGTAACTGAAGTAATTTTAATTGCATCCACAGCAGGTTAGTAGGAACCTCTTCACTGTGCTCACATACACAGTCATGCACTTAGGTGATGCTAAGATAGACAAAAATGACAGGTAATAAGGCACAAAGAAGAATTCCTTAGTTTTGTCAGGGTGGAGAAGAACCTGATGCATAAAAAGACTACATTATGCCTTCAGCTCTGCAACTGGTGCTTTGACATGAGGTTCCTGGTATTCTAACAGTGATTGCCGTAGAGCCTTCCTGCCAGTTTTCCAGGAGGTCTCCCACTGGTTTGTTTTATATATGTAAAGGACTATTGCAACACCCTAAAGCAAAATTCTTTTTGCCATCTGCATCAATTGAAGATTTTGCTTCTGATTTGTGATTCCCAACCACCTGCCCCATAAGTCTTGCACCTCTTTAACACTTAGCACCTTCCAGAAGCACACAAAGCATTTTCTGTCACAGCCAGCTGTTTCCTTCCTACACTTTCCCAAGAGAGCCCTGACTGGGGATTTTATTAGCTGGCTTAAAGTGCAGTAGACCAGGTGTGGAGAGGATATGACAGCAGAGGCTCGCTAATTTTGAGAAACAAACAGACAAGCAGACTTCTGAAGAGTTTATTGCTGCTACTGTACAGGCAGGAGGGGTGGAATGAAGAGAGGTAGCTGTGGTATCATCATTTACTGAAAAAGGACCAGGAAACTAATTTAGGCACTGGACCCTGATCATCCAGACTGGCTGTCTCCTAGATGCCGTGACTTTCAATTATACCTCTCCATCACAGTGCCCAAGTCCATCTAGAGACATAGGTCACTTTGGAGGTGACATGAGACTTCAGATGAGACTCCACAGGACCTGGATACTTTTCTCTACACAATTATTTATTGCTAACCCAGAAGGTTTATGACAAAGAAAAACCACTCCTCTAGGCTGCTACAGAATCTTTGGTGCAATACCAGATGTTTCAAACTGAGAAAGCCACATAAACTGTTTTAAAATAAAGCAGTCTTGGGGATCCATAGGAGTACCAGGTTCAAGCATGACTTCAGTGCAGGTTTGGCCAATCTGCTCATGCAGTGTGGTGGATAACATACAGCCTTGAGGTGAGGGATTAGTCCCTCCTATTCAGAGCTGTAGATATAGCCTGTGCACTCACATACCAACAGGGTAGATGATGATTGCTCACCTGTAGATATGCTCAGTGCTTTTCAGACATATAGTAAGCCTGAGCTGCATCTCTAAGGGTTTACACTCTGAAAAGCATTTGAAATTTTGAAATAGAATCCAAATAGCCCTGAGGGTATTTAATTTTCCTTTCAAGGTATTGCAAATTTATGCTTAGGCCCCTTTTTAAAAGGCCATTTTTGACCCAATGGCCCATGATGGCTTTTTCAAAGCAAGTTACAGCCTATCAATCAACTTCTATTTAGTTCATAGATCATAGATACAATGGACTTTAACATCTGCTCAGGATCTATTATAGCCTTTCATGTCAATCTGGTTGTCAGGGATATACAACAAATGTCAGAAAAAATCTTCAAGAATAATTTTAATTGATATTTACTGACCATACACAAGTAGTAAACCTTTATGCCCTAGCTCTTCCTCCAAAGTGTAAAGCCAAAATACCTTACAAACTGGGAATTAGAGCTGCCAGAACAAATTGGTCAACACAGTAAACATCAGATATATTCTTAAGCTGTAGGAGCTTAACAGCACATTTGCTCAATAAATCCCTGCTCTTCTTTTCACTCTTACAAAACTAGCTAAACTTTTTGAAGTTAAAAAGGGAATCCTTTTTATTAAGACTTCACATTGGGCACCTGCTTTACAATCAGCTCTTAAAACGCTATTCTCTAAACACTGTGAATGAATGAAGCCTCAAGAACTAAAAAAATGTAGGGGTTACGTAGAGAAACAATCTTTATAGGCAGAAAACCAGTTTGTGAGGTCAGACATGTTATTCAAAACATGAAATATAAATACATACATACATAAAGTAATTACTGGCAGAAAAAAAAAAAATACCTTGAATCAATGAAAATAAGAAGTCAACCCTAAAGATCTCAATTGCAGCCCTGAAATTCAGCCCTAGGAAAATCACCTGAGCTTTCAGATCTCTATGTCACATAAAGATCACACCTTTTAAACTGTCCAGGCTCTTTGTTTGCACATGAATTAAAATATGGAAGAGTTGCTACTAAAGCAGCATGCTGGTAAAGAGTACGCATCCACTTTCATTCCCTCAGACAAAGGATGACAATACATACCGTTATCAAATAGTAGCATCCATCTCCTCAACACCACTTCCAGTAGATGCCTGTTAAGGTGAGAGCAGTCAAGAGCTGTAAATGAAAGCCTCTAAGAAGCAGAACCTGGTGGCTTACATACAAATCATCACATTTATTCCCTCAGGTGTGTTTGTGGCACAGAAGGGCTACTCACATCTTCTGAGGCTTCCATTGGTTAGTAAGCAGCAGCTACACGTCCAGCTGGGCAATTTTAAGTGGCTCTAAGATACACAGCTGGTTCTGTGCACCCCACTTGGAAGAAGGTAACTGTGCCCATTCACCTATCCAGCACCTACCACAGGGCTCTAGACTATGATAAATTCAGAGCTGAGGAGAGGAGAATGTGCTTATGTTTTAGTATATCACTTACTTATTTGATTTAACCCTCAGTTTCTTTGGGAAAAAAAAAAAAAAACCCAAACAAATATATTGGAAATTCAAGTCATTGCTGGGAAACGGCACCCCTTGCTGAGAAAGTGAAGATTAGTTAGATAGCTAGGCCAATGTATCAGGAAGAAACTGCAAGCTCAGCCAGCATTGCCAAGAGGAGACCTTAGTCTCAGAAGAAGAAATTGAGGCAATAGAGGACAAATGAAGGGGAAAAAATTATAGATTAGAAAGGCATTATATATTCTTGATACAAAGTAGTAACTGATAAATTTGAACAAAAATAAATTATTAAAGCCAATATTTCTAGTTTCAAGATCTGAGTGGACTGTCCTGCAAAACTGAGGTAAGGTATCTAAACAGACATTTAGGATTAGGAAAGAACATCAACCCACTTCAAAACACGTCACTTACTTAAGAATAATACTAGCTATCAAAGAAAATTTATGTCGGTTTCTATGAAAAGTTTCCAAGCTGTTTGCTCAAATAGTTAGATTGCTACGGATGCACTACAAAAATGCTGACTGTTACAAAAATTGACTGTTCTTTTTTGAGGTAAGAGGGACTGCAAAGTTTTATATAGAAACTTTACTTTTTCTTTGCTGTGCTGTTGCATCTTCTCTTGATCTACAAGGCAAGAGAATGTGCTTGCTTAAAAATTTGAGTGCTCTTCAAACTTACCCCTGCATAGAGAAGTTTCACCCGGATGTAAAATGTCTAGGCTCAAAAATAGGGAATATTCTGAACCATAGAAATGAATGAAAGTAGACTGGTCTTTTCAGTATCAGATCACAGGGAGAAATTAATAAGGAACACAGCTGAAGAATGCATAAAAACCTAGTATTCACATGCCTATGCACAGGTGGATTGAAGTACTGAGTATCAGGTAGCTATTGGATCAGAGTAATCAGTAAGACATGTTAACTGAAATCACCATAAGAAAGCATTCCTATGGTGGCAAAATGTTCATTGCTATCAACTATGAAATTTGAGCCTCCAAAACAAGCTAGGATCCCACTTTTTAGCTTGTTAGTTCCTTCTAGAGATGAGCTTTTGTATCCCTGCAAAATTAACAGGATGCTCTCATTGTTCCACGTTTACATGCCCTAAAGGGCCAATGGTCTGGGAGGAATCCAGGGCTTTCATGCCAGCCTTTTGTTTCGTACTAGCCAGTATGCTTAGCAGGCAGGAAACAGCCTTGATTAAGTTATCTGTATTCCTTAGAGGTTTACTACTGCCTGGGCTCACTCTGCAATCTTCTAACCCCGATCAGGAGCAGCTGAACGACCGAAAATAGTTCTGGCTGTTATATGCCATTAAGATAGAATGATTGTCTTAGGATCACAGAACAGCAGCACACATTTAAATTGAGCAGCAAAGCTTTGGCCTCACTTTTCATTACATCTGTCTACCAGAAGCAGCCAAGTGGATTTACAAAGAGAGCTCTGATGGCAAAAATCCTCAATAGGACACCGGGTCCTAAACTCTCACAGTTTACATGTGTCTGTTGCTATCTTTTAACTTGCCGTCGGCTTTCAGAGATGCCTACTAACTGAAAACATTTCATTAGTGTTTTACAGCATGAATCACTCCCCAGACATACAAAACTGGGGCTGAAGGAGACAAGGCAGCAGCAAGAATAAGTTTCTCCTTGAGCAAATGGAGAGACAGCTAGGCATTATGTACTACAAGGTATAACAAGACAAGCAGTCACCCAGGACTGACCATGGCCTGTAAAGCTGACTTTGCAGAACTCCACCCTTCTTTCATAAGGATTCTTCATCCCACTTAACCAGGTTAGGAATACTTTTAGCTCACTTATACTACTTCGATTTTCTGCTTCATTGCAGGTAATGTGGCTGAGCATCATTGTAAACACGAGTGCAACCGAGGAAGAGACTTTTTAAATGAAGAGCTAATCAGTGTTCAGGTACAAGAATATGATAATAAAAACGTAATTTTCTCTCTCTCTTTACTTAGTTTATAGACCCACCCTGAGAGAATTTTACTCAGTAGAACAAGCAGATATAGTAATTTGATGAAGTGGATGAGTACAAGTGTGCCACTTTTATGCAGCCCTGCATTTATCTAATCTAAAATAATTTTCAAAACACTTTTACTTTTTTTCCCCCTTATTCCTTTTGTTTTTAAAACAGGAAATAATGAACAAATGTTGTTTTAACTCTAAATACATTCAGGACAATAGCTAATTCTGTAACCGATTAAAAGAAATTCTGGGGCACAGAGTAGGGTTTAGAAACTGCTAACCTAGAGAAATCCACTGTTAGGTTTCCCTGCAATATTTCCTGAAAGAATTTTCACACCTGTCATTAGGCTCATTATTTCCTAAACACTACAGATATTAGCATCAGTATAATACCACCATTCATACATCTTTTTTTTTTGTCCATTCCTTCTCCTCAAACAAAGTTCTCATACTTAAAAAAAATAAAATCCTTCTCTCTTGTCAGCAAAGCACTCAGTCTTTTCCTTCAAATCCCTCCGTATAACCTACATTTCATGAAGATTGACAGTAGTGCTTTAAATGCTGTCAGTATCAGACCCTATCTCACAATTTTACCCTTATCCTGTGTATCATATTCCTCTAAAATCAGATTCTAAATTGCTTGGGGCTTCAAGTTGCCTTTCTACTTTCCTTTATCTTGAATTGTTCAAAGGGCCAAGTGCTTCCCACTCCAACTAGTTATTTTGTAGGAGTTATAGGACCACTTTCTGGCAGCTAGAAGAACAGCTGACGTGACTCTTGCCATGAACTAGGAATCAGCTGAGCACTTAATACTCCAACTCCATGATTTCCATTCTAATGGACTAAATCACTGGCATAGGACTGGTTACATGGTATTTGGAAAGTAGATCAAGGTTGGCTTGTGTTGTTCATTTTCAGAAAGCAATCTTCACAGGGTTGTGAATCTACTTTAATTTACTTCCATTTTTTGTAAGCTAAAATGAAAAGAATCCAGTGACTTTTAATTATGAATCTCACATATTATCATGTCTTTAATATTATACAATAAACTGAAAAGAAAAATGATAAAGTCCCAAAAGCGAAGGATCTCAGCGTGGCAAGTGAACTGAGACACTAGAAAACAAGAAGCACTGCAACAAATACAGGGGGAGCATATTAACTTTACAACAGCAGAATATGACAAAGACTGCACGCTCAAGACTATATGCGAAATGGATGTCTTGAGACCCAAACAAAGGCAAACTTCAATCTTGGTGTTAATGTAATAAAATGTTAAGATTTTTCAATAAATAAAACCTGTCTTTGGTGCTAATTATAAACTTCTCCCTATCAAAATATTAAACCTAACTCACCCCAGGGGTCCTGACTATCTGAAACATACATCTTTCTCCAGTGCTTTTGAAGTATCAGTATAGACCAGTAAGCTTTCTAACTGACAATTTTTTATACATAGAAAGCCTTCATAAACATAAAATGAGCCAATTTAAAACCTTGATAGTATTCACACTGAAGTGCTGATGAGATAAAAAGCATATCTGAAATACAGAAAGCACAGGGGGTTAGAGAAGGTACCTCTAAGAAACTACTGAAATTACTTTTGCTTAGTGGCTTTTTATTTCAAGGACAGAAAAGCCATTTTACACTAGTTTCCTTTTTCCCATAACCCAGCATATTGAAAGGGCCTTGGTCTGCTTTTGTAGCAAAATAGCCATATTCTGAGGCATGGGAGCAAGCAAAAACTGCTTTTAATCACACTGCAATGCTCTTGTTATTACAACATAGAGACATTCAGGCTTGATATAAGTGGCAATAGCCACATGACCTTTAACATACCCTAATGGAAGTACTACAGAGCTCTCTGCTGCACAAGTGAGTCCTTTTCCTTTACCCTGCTCTTAAGTGAGTGCTTCCCACAGGGACTTGAAAGGAAGGGGTACTGAAGCCCTAAGGTGGCACAGATAAAATTGGGAACCAAAATCTGGTTTAGTTTTCATAAACTGGAATTCAGAAGAAAGATTCAATTGTCTGGCAAAAGAAAAATACACACCTAATTACAAATTAAAGGTTAAAAGATGTAATTTTCTTTTGTTTTTCAATTGAAAGACATGGTAAAGGCAACTAAAAAAGAATAAAAAGAAAAAAAGGAGATATAATGGGGACATGCTGCTTGAAGAGTAGCTGAAACACTGTGCATAGCAGCAAGGACTGCTGCCTCAAAGCAACCAGACAGCACAAAGTACCAGCAGCTCATTGCTAGACAAGCAGAACAGATACACCCCCATTTTCAACTCATTGTTCATCTCATACTCTGCCTCACAGAAGAGATTTAATGCCTCAACCCTCAAAAATTGCAAGCTCTGAACCCCGAATCTATCTATAGCTATGCTCTAACAAATTTTAACAGTCCTGTCGCAGTTGAGCAGGCACCAGGAAACCTCAAGTGAAAAATACTGGGATATCTTGGAAGCTGGTGCAAATATACAAACTGTTATTTTACTATAGAACCCAACGCCTATAAGGGATGCTGTAAGAAGTGTCTAAAACATGGATCAATATTTGAAGCTCAATATGCAAATCTATTTCAAGAGAAAAACTGTAGTGTAGCATAGAGGTAAGGAAAAAAGTTGATCAAGACACTACATCTGAGATGAAAAGTTACTAATCCTAAAAGAGAAAGCAAGTAAGAAAGTAACGGTTTAACATTCTCTTTGATCTGTGTACGAGTTCTCCATTTAATTTGCCTAAGCTTGGAAAAGATCAACAAGGAAGAGAAAGGTTTTATGGCTTCACAGCAATCCAACTTCAAGACTTCTGAAAAAAACATTAACTTACATAGTATAAATCTGCATTTCTTTCAGACTTTTCCCTCCCCCCAGTTTAACATAAAGTGGGAAAAAAATATTTCATATCCATATGGCCCCTGAAGTGCTTAGATCATCATGTTATACAGGAGAGGTATCTCACTGAAGGTGAGTACTTCTAGAGTAAGATTACTAATTAAAACAGCACAACTGCAAAATTTACACTTAAAATTAGCTTTGTGTTTACGACTTTTGAAACAATGGATGTGAGATGGACTGATATGGAACAATGGTAACATGGACTCCTTGAGACATACTGCAAACATTGTGTAATAGATCTGCATGGTACACAATGCTGTACAGAGGATTTTCAATGCCATAGCAAGAAAAAGGACAGCCTTACAAACAGGCTGCAGGTCGGAAGGATTTGGATGTCTGTCTACAAAGGCACTGGGGTGACCCCATTTTATTGCTTGCATCCAAGCCAATGCAACATAGAGAATGAGACCAAGGTCACTCAAGCTTCTCCATCACTCCACTATCTTCCACACAGACCTGGAAAGAACTGTCTTTCTCACTGCTTCACCACTCACCCTGAGCACTGGTCAGCACCACAGAAGACACTGGTTTTCTGACCTAGAGACTGAGAGGTCACCATGGGCAGAGTGCTCATGCTTTCTCCTGGCAAGTTTCCTCCAATTTGGCTGACTCATTCTTCAACGCAGGTGGGATAAATGAGGTGCAATATAGGAACTGGCCACTACACGGTTGATGGAACAGTCCACTACGACAGTGTCCCAGCATCATATACCAACTATCCTCAGTACATTGCAGAAGCAATAACTAACTCTTTGATTACACATCTTTACAGAGGAAATCACTAACCTGATCTTTTCAACTCTTTCTTCAAATATCTTTTCTGCAGCCTAATGCCAGCACAAATGTTACTATGAACATTAGGGAGGTACAATCTGATCCCTAAAGCTCCTTGATCCCTTTTTGTCCTTCAGCCTCACAGATAAAGGTGCATCATGAGGTATATTGTGTGCAGTTTTTTCAGAGGAGCCAGTAAAAGCCAGTCCCATGTTCACATTAAGGGTCCCAGGATACCTCTGGTTAGAAGAGAATAAGGATTTTTGTGTGTGCATGTGTGTTCTTTCTTTAGCCAAGTGCTCTCCTCCCAGGGCAATGCACTAACTACCTGCCCGCTGACTTCCATCTAGCAGAGGGAGCTGAATGCTTTTTTGTAATGAAGGCCACGATATACATCTAAGCTATTAATTCAAAGACAAACAGGCACTTCTTTGATGGAAAGATGTGAGTGAGAGGTAGAAATGGGTTAATAAATGTGAAAATTAATCTTCAAAGGATAATGTGCCAGTGTCAAGCAGCAAAACAGCTGAAGCACAGTTCTGACATCTCCTCAGGACACACGATATTCTCATAAAATCTGGGCAGGGGAGAAACATTTGATGTCTGGCCCTACCATTTATATTTTTAGAAGGCTACACAACAATACCCTGACACCCCCTGAGGTATCTAATGGTTCAACAGTCCTGTGCAGCTAGGTTCTGCCTCCTTTCTAAGGCACACAAATCCATAAACCTTCACTGACCTGTAGTGTCGGTATGTTCCTGCCTGCAGCCCTTTTTTTCTGCTGTGTTAGAAAGCCTGATGAGACTGGTTATTGAATTTTTTACTTTCAACATCAAAGATACTAGCCATGCTTCCAATTATTTAATAGATTCTGCTACAGTGGAGATCACTGTTTCATTTTCACTAAAGATATTCAGTCATTGTAAAGAGCAATTATATATAATAACAGCCTAGCAGTTCTCAAAAGTTCTTTTATCAAACAGACAGTCCAGTGATTACTGAGATGGGCAATGATCTGATATTGATAATAAAACTTAATGCCTTTGGTGTTAGTTTTACCAAAATATGAGTTTGCTCTGCAGAACCCAGCACTCACAATGCAGCAGCACTGCTTGGTCTGCCTTTTGCTTTTACTGTTATATTTATTTCATGGTCATTCTTTTTAAGTATCACAGAAAGGTGTCTCTGATTCGGGTTTTTGCTGCTTGGCAGTGCTGTCTGGAGGAATGACACAGGGAGACAGGAGATGCTGACTTCTGAAGCAAGCTCTGTCACCAGGCAGCCCGGAGCAAGAGGTTTTGTCTCAGTCTTCCTATCTAGAAAACTTTCTTAACTACACACAGGGGCTGGAGATCAATTTGTTAATGGCTGTGCATTAGCACTATGAACAGCCCTTTGAACATAACATGTCCTAAAAATACTAACCCTTTTTCCCCCCTATTCACAGATTAGTCTCCGGATCTGCAGATTAAAGCATTCTTTTTCTAAAACTTTCCCTGAAATAAAAACTCAGTGGCAGCTATTTACTGAGCTGTCTCTCAATGGCTCTGAGGTGGCAAGTCATCTACTTGAAGTAAAAACTTTTTCTAACCCTTCCTTTTACAAACTAGAAGTAAAATTAGAATGGTGAAGTTCACAGGGCTTGGTTGACCCTGAAGTTGTGAAGAGCAAAACGAAAGCACCCACCTTCTCAACTGGTTTTGAAGGCAACCATCTGACAAAGACTGCAATTACAAAGATAATCATTCTTGAGCAGGTTTTCTATCCCTATCAATAGAAGGTAAGGGTATGTGTACAAGTTCCCCGCTCTAAAAAGCTATTATTTCCCACAGGCAGTTTTCATGCATTTCAGACAATCCTTATTATAGTTAGACAACACAGTCCTCTATCTCTTATACCCTGTTCTTTCTCATCAGTAAGGGCTACACTAGATAAAAGTTTCCTTTGACATGCTCTCTTTTTCTGCCTTAAAAATCAGATCCAGGCAGACTTTGTCTGCTGTGTAGGATTATAAGCACAGATCCCACTTGAACAGGAATTGTGGCCATCACAGAACCTGCCCACAGCATGTACATAGGCAAATCCTGGGGAGCACACACCATAAGGATGACACTCATGAAATAAATTTACATAGGGCACTTCAGCTACCTAGAGCATATACTGTTCTTTCCCTGGACCTGGAAAAGAACTGCTGCACTTCAGGATTTTCCAGGCAGAAGCCTTAAGGAGACAAGCTGACTGGAAGGTGCCAACTACACACAAGTACATGTGTTAGAAGGTAATAAAGGCAAGAGCTCTCTTGGGAAGAGCACCTGGGTCAGTGGGTGCACTTATCCTGCCGCATTAATTCAGATCTTGCAGTCAGGCCAGAGCCCCACTGGGCTTGCATGCTGAGTTACCCTCTGCTTTTAGGCTGAAGCAGGTCCAGTCTTTCATGAAGCCAGGTAACCTGTGCCCAGGCATGGAGCCTAACTCACTCTGTCCTTTCTCTAATGGCAGCAAGGCCATGTCAAGGTTTCAAGAACATGATATAGTCCTACAACCTTCATACAGGATTCAATCTTACAGACCAAGGGGACTATAGTTATGGCCATCAGACGCCAATCCTCCCCCCCCAATGGGAGATGCTGCATAGGGCCATAACCGGGAGTTCAGGGGCTCTGCAGTGCTGCCAGACGAAGCACTTCCACCTTTCATTTCAGCTGTCACTCCTAGTTTTGGCAAAGTAACTGTCCTCATATACCTATTACTATCAACTGCTCCTGTTCTGCCTTTTAATTGGAATTCATCTCCTGCAAGAGACTAAGAGCCTGCAGCTACCAGATAGAGCAAATTATTCAGCATTAACCAGCATAATCTCTGCTGGGTTTCATGGTGCCTGTTTCCCACTCCTCCCCAGTCACGTAAGCTCTATCTGTGGGCACAGTGGAGCAGTCACAGCAGCTGCGAGGGCAGCTGGGGTGGGAAGGAATTTTGCTTGTCCACATGGTCTTTCTACTTCATATTCTAACTCCACATTCATTTTTTCCCCCTGCAGCAAGCAGCTGTGAGGCTTTGTTAATACACCACCTGAAATCTGTTTTCATCTAGCATTCAAAACATGGCTGTAAATGGTTTATTGTTGTCGTACTATTAGATTACTTTAACTTCAGGAGCATTGCCTTTCTCCTCTTCATTTTTCCTGGCAATACACACTACTTCTCTTCCCTGTAAGGTGAAAGATGTATAGACTGTTAGTTGTCAGTGCTTGCAAGTAGCCATTTAAAAGCAGATATTTTTTGTCAGCATTTTTATTTGTGAAGCTTCTATGACAGATTTGGAAATTGAAGCCCTTGATTTATCTCCAGGCTGAAAACTAGGCAGAGGCAAGGACACTGTGAGACTTACGAATGAAATTACAAACATGTCATTACCTCCTTTAACCTGATCTTATTTCTGTGAAATTGCTCCAGACAACACCAAAAATCCATGTGCTTTAACTACAACAAAAAAATCCTCTCTTCAAGGTATTTTCCATCCATATTATTTGAGGCCACTCACCATTCACTTGTGTAAAAACAAAGGCTAGTTAATGTACTGCTTTTTAGCATGTTTAGGGGCTAAACCAACAGACCTGATCAACACACAAAATAGTCATGACCAAAATCCCACACTGCACTTTTATTAAATCTTGTTTGGATCACAAGAGAAAATGGTTAGAGTCACGTTAGTACTCAGTTCAGGCCACATTTGGCATAACATAACATCACATCTGGCACATTGAAATCATGACTGACAGACTCCGATCTAGATCCACATGGTGGGAGTAACAGGGGTTATTGCAAAGCAGAAGTGAGACGCATCAGAGGAGCTGTAACAAGAAAGTGGCAAAAAGCCCAACTTTGCTTGCTCAAGCATTTCTATTAGCTCTTATTTTTCCACTGCACTATAATTAGAAATTAGAAGAATAACTACATGTACTAGCTTGTGTTGTTACCCATGTGGCAACATCCGTAGATGACTGAAAAGGATCAACTGTGATGAGAAAGGCTTAAATGGAGCTGCAAATGGTTGTATAAACTATAACCCCTTTCCTGAGGCAGTCCCTAAGTCGATGTTGGCACTAATGGTAACTCCTAAACAAACAGTGCCAAATGGAAAATTGCAGCTGCCTGAGTTGGGTGTATGAAAACTCCTCTCTCAGCAGGATGGTGTGTTTCCCAAGTGAGAAGTACTCTGGTATCCTTCAGCTATTCACCATCGAGACAGTTGTCTGATGACAAAAGAATGGATGGCTTTGTGCTTTGTACATTTTGCTGAGGTGGTGAACCTGTGACAGATCTTATTTTGCTTCAAAAATCAGACAGAAAGGAGCAGCAATATTGCCTTCATATCTTACAGAGGTCTAAATGGGTAAAGAAGTCATCTGCTGTGGAGGAGATCTCATTTTGTTTCAGATCTGGGAGAAGGCCACTCCACTAGCGATAATTAAAGCCTACATTTTCATCACCTGTGCAGCTACCACATAGCTAAGCCATAGCTGGGGAGGGAAAGGAGCATGTTTTTCCTTTCCTTTGTCAGGTGGTTTGATTTTGCAGAAGAATGGGTGAGGTCCCTAGCTGTTAACCTCAAGAGTTATTTTCCCTTACCCAGAAAAGTTATCATCTTACTCTTCCAAGAGTTTTGTTCTGCTTGTGACAAAGAAACCCTGAAGCAAATGTGGATGTCCCCACAACCATATCACTTCACAGGAGAGCACTCATGCCCAAACTGAGCATACCAACACCGGGGATCACACAACTCCTCGTAAATCTGCTGTTTGACCTGATCTCTGGAAGAGGTTCAGGTAAAAGGTTCCAGTAGTGAGCCCAAGTGAATAACTGATCAATTATACACTCAGTTAATTTAGCAAAGCTCCAGAGAAGGGTGGACATTCAGACAACTCCCTTTTGTAAACATCTCATGCTGTTTAGCAACCCACATCAATTTTAAATGCATCTGTTTTCAGTGGACTATGAGAATCCATGTCCTGCAGACCCTGATTCACCCATCCTGATTTAATACAGGTCTCTGGACTTTTCTGGCAGGTAAGCACTAAAGGCTGCATATCAAAACACATAACTTCAATCCTCAAACCCAGTTAGCAGGTCACCCCTTTGTGTTCACCCTTACCCACGGTTTATCACAGGCCTCTTACGAAACTCAAAACCAGTAATCTCTGAAAGTCAGGACACCACACTCAATGGAGGTTGTTTACATCATGGTGCTGCTCACTTGCCATTGTCTGTCTTCAGATGTGCTACCAGAGAGCTGGAAGTGGGGCAAAAGCCCACATTAGTCATGAAAGCAAAAAGTACAAAGAAACAGGAAAAAAGAAAAGACAAAACCAACCAACCAACCAACCAAACAAACAAAAGCCAAAACAAAAAACACCAAGTCAACCCCAAACATCTAGTACTGATGTAGAAGAAAAAAAGACATGAGAGAAGTTAAACTCTGCACTGTAGCAAGCTGTGGGCAAAGGTAAAAAATCTTCCCTTTCCCTCCCATACGTGCTAAAGAGTCAGTGAAAAGAATAATAGTTGATAGCAATGATACCTGGGTGCCAGCCAACACCATGGCAAA
This sequence comes from Loriculus beryllinus, assembly GCA_039877255.1. Taxonomy (NCBI): domain Eukaryota; kingdom Metazoa; phylum Chordata; class Aves; order Psittaciformes; family Psittacidae; genus Loriculus; species Loriculus beryllinus. Next base: position 16,181 of record JBCJKH010017571.1, read on the forward strand.
GGCAAAACCTTGCCCCGTCATCAGAGAAGCCAATCAGCCAAAGGAACAATTGACGGCAAGGCTTGTGTGAAGGGAAGGGAGTTAATGAGAGGAGAGAAATTGTGCCCAAACTGTGAATTCCCCCTCACTGTTACCAATAGGTGAAGCTCCTTTTGGCAATTCAAATCTGTGATGGAATCACTGGGGGAAAGAAAGTAATCATTAATCATAGGGGATTAACAAAAGACACATTGTCATTAGCTAGTGGGGCCTTCTCCATGATGTTTTCCATTATTAGGTACTTAGGCTAAGAGGTCCCTTCCCACATAGGATCTGTCTTTGTGATGAATGTATAAATTTGCTTCATAACTTGACCATAACAATGCAGCTGTAAATTACTGGTTTAATCTTTCACTTATGGCATAAATGTTCTTTACTGCTCACTATGAAAAATTTTGCATATTAACTAGGTAGTGGCATTATATTATGGGCACATAATTTCACTATTTATGTGGTATTTCATGTTATTTGGGAACAGGTAAATTTAAAACACATTGCTGGATAATCTCGATTTTGGAGAAGATCTTCTGAGATAAATACATCAGACTGTAATTTCAGCCCTTGGTGCTAAAATTAAATCTTCATCTGCTTAAATGTGTGGGTTATGAGTGCAGCAGAACTATTCTCATGTCAGTGAGATGAGAATCAAGTCCACAGTATGGAAAGATTACTTAATCTGAGACATTCTTTATTGTTCTAGAACTCATGATTGACATACCTTATTATTCTTCCTTTTTTTCCCTAGCATTAATAATTTCTAATGAAATTCATCATAGCCTGGAGGAGACAGCTTGAAACCTGCTAAGAATCATATATGTCAGTTAAAGCTTTAAAACTCACTTGGACTAATTTGCTACTGGCAAATATATCATTGTTATACACTTCTGTAAACTTTCCATTTGCAATCTTTTGAACTAACCTTACAAGCTGAAGCACTAGTTTTAAAGTCTAAGAGTCTGATAGAAGTGTTGGTGCAAAGTTTCTAACTCAGCAGTAGCTCCTGTAAAGGTATATTGTTATACTCCTGTATCTTCTAGTAATACTTGTTTTTTGGTCCATACAGAGTAGGAAAAAATAATTTGACTATTTCTAAATGAAGCAAGGAACAGCTAAGGTTAAAAAAATAAAGAGAACTTGGTCTGTACAGGAACTCATACTGTGTGCAACCAGGTTGTACTTCAGTATCAGTCAATGTCTTAAAATCATCAATAGTATTATTATCAATTAACTTGCATTAATTTGTCTTTTTTGGATGGAAAAAGAGGGTTGCATTACGCTAGACCCAGACTATCCAAACCTTTTATAAAAGCAGCAGAAGTTAGATTGAAGTCTCCAGTAGTTTTTGTCGCTTCAATACCTGCCACTACTGTCAGTTCCCTGTAAGTTATCAATTCCTGTTTGAAACAAACACCAGGAACAATACCTACACTACTAAAACTCCTGTGCTAAAGCAAACCTTAATTACAACCTCCTATTCTCTTGAGTCAAGATATTGACACACCTGACTGTCACATTGCCCATCTGTTCCCAAAGTTGTTTTGCTTTACATTGCTGAAGATCCAGCAGACATTACAGCAGGAGTGTTCCTAGGGAGGACATGCTCGTTCCAGTGTCAGGATTCAGAAACGCCTGCTTATTTCTGGCTAAGTATTGCAGTTCCAGCTCTCTCAGGTATCTGAACTGTGATTATTAGCAAATTCAGTACATTCTGCTGAATTCAGTTTCTTTCTACATCAGTGGTTGTCACAGACATTTGCTTTCCTGATACAACCTAACACAAACGCAAATCCAATGGGATTTAAAATGGGTGTTAAACTAACATGTTAATAAAAGGCAAAGGTTAACTTTTAACATGACAGTCTTTAAAGTACAGTGAACAGTGCCTTAAGTATTACCTCCACTTCATAAATGCAAAACATGGAATGGATACCAGACTTGCACAAAAAACCCCAAAAGCCAGTGAAACTGATGTATTCTGATACTGATTTTGCTCCTGTCAGTTAAAGGGCTTTGCAGAAAAAAATCCCCTGTTAAGTAACTCATCACCACAAACCTGTTGACAACAAAATGTATTTGCACACATAGACATTCAGAGACAAAAGGATTTTTTCAAAGTTGCCTATGGATTTGAATAAATACAGTTAGAGATATCTCTACATATCTCAAATACATTTCAAGGCCAGATCAGATATAGGTCTGTGTTCTCTAACCACATTGCAATGGGACTTTTGTTTAACAAGAAGCACAGACACGTTAGTAAGTGAGACAATCCTTGGCTTCATTCATCACAGCTCAAGCTCCATCCGAGATGCTGTTTTGCAATATGCGTTTTGTCTGTGTGAATAAAATTCCTAATTCATTACAGCAGGAAGCGGTAAGAAACCCAGCTACTTCAAGATTGTATTTGTGTTTAAAAATCAATCAAACAAACAAAACAAAGCAAAACTTTGCATACCATTTTAATCCTTTTTTCTTACCAGTTCTTGGCTTTTTGAGTACCAGGTCTTTCCTGAAGAATGTTACCTGGTACAAATACATTTAGGAAAGAACAGGGAGTATCAAGGAAGATCAAGAAGCTAAGGGATGACCTCAAGAGGTTTTTCATGCTTTTATTACTATTTTTTATCAGGTCATGGGAAAAGGAAAGTATCCTGGTGAGAGATGATTTGCAAAGGGACACAAGAGTGTTACAGATACATTTTTGCATTCAGTATAAAGCCTGGCTCTCCACTAAGGAAACACTGCTGTAATCCTCTCCCAGCTAGATGAAGCTGTTAGATCTGTTCCCATTGTACAAGATTCAGCTGGTTCTTGGTGCCAGCTCTGTGCCAGCAAAGGAGTTAGTTTTTCATAGCACAGTGAGCATTAGAGTGGCTGTTTGGCCAGCAAGGAGCAAAGGGATGTGGGTTAGTCACAGGGTACTGGGCTCTGCGTTCTTTAGAAATCAGTCATTTGCATTTCTTGGAGCTTAGGACAGCTACTTAAAGCAGCTGTGCCTAGTGAATTTTATGAGAGCACTTAATTCCCATCCCTTCCCCTGCAGGCCCACAATTTACTCTCATAACAACTTCTTAGGAATATTTGCTCATGGTTTTCCTCTTGTTTGCCAAATCCTCCTGCAGTCCATCAGGAAAAAACGCCTGCTTTCCCATCACTTTCAGTAAATATGTAAGCTTTCAGAGAAAACAAACAAACAAGCAAATACCCAGTCCCTCCATTATTTTCAGGTTGTTGGGTTATTTTTATTCCCTGTCCAGCTGTAATTGCACATTTTCTAAGTTGACACATGGACAATTTGCTACCAGTATATGACTGTGCCAGACACTCATCCTTCCCAATACCCTCCCACTCCCAATTTCTATGCATTAGCTTAGAAACAAGCTGGATGCCTGTCTCTGCTTCTTGGAAGAAGTCAGTGCATTTACACGCTACTGATTTTTTCCAAGGCTAGACGAGGTGTGGGTCATATTATTACAGTGGGACTGTAACTCTTCATGCATTTTTTGGGTACATCTCTGATGCTGCCTAAGGAGAACTTTGCCATAAGAGGTCGTTCAAGGGGAAAAAAAAAGAAAAGGAAAAATTAAAAATAAAATCTAAACCTTTCTTCATCCCTTGCCCCAGGATGACACGACATCCAGCCCTTCACAGGAGCAATAACTGGATTCTTTGCTTACTCACATCCAGATGAATCAGGAGTAATTTCAAAGAAGTCTAAAGAGTCAGGCTGATTTTAAAGTGAGCTAGCGTTAGTACAACTCGGTCTTATTTCTGTTGTTCTGTTTCACCTCCTTTCATACATCTTTGGCGCCTGCCAAATCATTGTTGGTTATTAGAAAAACTAAATCAAACCATAAATTAGCTCATTCATTAAGGATATAGGGCAGCAAGGGCTTTCCTTTGTCTTTGTATATAATGATCCCAGTTTCTACTGAGTACTTCATTTGCATTTGCAAGAGGATTTCATGATTTGTACAATAAACTCTGTGGCTCATGAAAGTCTGACAAAGCTCTTCACTCCTTTATTTTGGTTAATTGTAACAAATTTCATTGCTTTATTATAAAGTAGATTATTTCTGGGAAGGAAATTCCTGCCTGAAGTATGTAAGAACGTGAGATTTCCAAATTTTGTCTCTTTATTAACAGAGGTTTACCCTCTTTCAGTATGAATTTAACAGAGGATATTTAGAGTTTCTTTCAGCTATAAAGGAGTGGGAATGCCTCTACCATTGTCAGAGAGTAACTGTCTGTCTGTCTTTTTGACAAGCCCCAAGTAAAGTGGGTGGCAGCTGGTGACAAAGGCTTTGACTGCACTTGCCATTTTCTTGTGATAGCTGAAGCAGAGCATTGGCCCGGAGCAATTGCTGCTGAGCTCCTTATGTCTCCAGTACAGTTAGGGATGGGAGTTATGAAGGTGTAAATATTTATAGCAAATATGCTTGTTCCAATTGAAGCTGCTAGTATGCTTTTACCCCCAAAGAATAGGGAATGCTCTAGACAGTGTCATGATTTCCCATTAGTTATGGGGAGGGGATCTCTTGCAGCTACAAGGAAGCACAAGCAATTAACTTCTGCTTTATTTTCTACTACATATTTTATGCTGAATGTATTGCCTGTGAGTGACCTGTTTTCTCTTGGACTCCTGAGTTCAGTGTGTGTGATTTTAGCAGTACCCTTTGATCAGTTCAAAGGCCATCTGTGAGTGACAGTGGATGTCCTTTCTGTCGGGAACTTGATGTGAAGCCTCCACACTCCCAGCTCTGGGGACTTTCAGGCATATCAAGTGACACTGTCAGTCTGCCATCATCTTCTTTCTTCTTTCTGCCTTTGCTTTGAAATGTCTTTCATTCCCTCCCTGAGCCTTTAACAGTTTGTGTGGTCTTACCTGAATCTTTAGCTACATCCCCTTTCTTTAGTTCTGAACCTCACATTCACATTCTAGTGTTGAGACACACAGTGCTGGGCACGGTATTACAGCATTTGCTCCTGCCAACTTTTCCTCACTTCTGTTGTATTTCTTGTTCTTCTCCACCCCACCAAGCTTACATAGTTCTCATCCTTCTGTTCGCAGTTCTTTACATGAACAGTTACTTGTTAGCTTTGTGCGTTAAAGGCAAATACCAGATAGGTTGGTTTTGCCCAACAGCAAGGCAGGATGATCATGATTCATTTCCTGAATGAAACGTAGATTCAAGGCCCTAGGGAGGTTGAAACAAGCCATGCTATTTCCCTCCTGCTCTGAAACAAATAAAGAATGATGTTGGCAGAGAAAAGTATGTGATTTAGTGGTCAAATAATGCCCTGACCTGGTGCTTCTGCTGACACACACACTCTGCCAAGCTGCAGCAGGGCCAAAAAGCAGCAACACAACCAACAGCGTCCTTCCCATCCTGGGTGCAGTGATTGGCAGCTTCAGGAACTGATGTTGAATTTCTCTCCGACTTCAGTGAATACAGCCTAGCTGTACTAAGCACAGTAGGAAAATCCTCCCCCTCCCTCTTTATATATTACGGCGTCCTTTAGAAAGCCTGAATAGGACTCCTGGTGAAAAAATGTCAACCAAAGTTGCTGATCAATAAGTGAACCTAGAGTTAGTTTACTTATGCCACACAAAGCATCACTCGCAGCTTTACAGGTATAAAACACATGAAAAAGAGAAAGCTTTTTTCTGAAATGCTATGGTAGGTATAAAATCATGAGCTTAGAGTAGCAGAGCAATTAGAATATACTACTGCGGTAAGAAGGAGGTATAGAAAAACACATGAAGTATGTGTTGTGCTTATGTGTGTGTGCTTCTGTGCATCTGTGTTTGTGTGTTTGAGCTCATACAAACTGAAAAATGAAAACCCTAAATTATAGCCCACTGCTGATGTCATACAGAACCAGAAGACATCACATTCACATTACAGCAAGCAGAGATATCAAATACGAACAGACTTCTTACGGTCTCTAAACCACCCATCAGAGAAGAAACTTATCATGTGCAAATGACTCTCCACAATGAACTAGTGACCCTCTTCCTGTGAAAAGACATAGCTCTCCAAAAGCGCTTGTGTGCTGCACAAGGGTTGCTGTAAAAGGGGAGGATACTGACATCAGCTTTGCTGGCATGAGGCTCTCAAGGAGTAGTTACAGGAAACTATACCTCCATCTTGCAGCTGTCCATTCCCATGGGATTAATTCTATTCTACACCACCTTCAGCTTCCCAGTGCAGAAGGGAGGCTGGTTGGTCAGATGAGCTGCAATTATGTGCTAGCTGCATGAAGGGGGCACTACTAATCTCAACTTTATATAGGTAAATAATACATGGGGTCACTCTGCCTTTGCCAAGCCCAGGATCCAAACTGACACATCTCCCTACATGAGTCCTGCTATACTTCTCTGTAACAGTAGCCATATCCATTGCTTTTTATCACCTTTAGGCAACAAATGAATTTGAAGGTGGTGGCTGCAATTCATCTCTGTCACCTATGGCCATGCAATATAGCTGGCCACAAAGAATGCCCTCACGTACCCTCACAGGCATGTGAAACTTGGATGCACCTTCTTAGTAACAAGCAAGCTCAGCCTGTTCCCTGAAGCCTACGCTGGCTTCTTACAGGTTTTGGAATTTAGCCTAAGGTCTTGGACTTTATTTTAAAGGTCGGATTTGAGTGCAGCTGAAAGGCTCCCTAGAGCTCATAAGTGTAGACCATCATCAATAACTTTATTCCTCTATCATGCTGAAGGTTGTACAGGGAGAATATTCTAAAACTGGGGCACTGATTCTCAGAAAGAAGCAACCATCACAAACTGGATTCTTCTTCAAGTACAAAGTGCTTTTTTTAATCTAAGCTTCTTACATAAGCATAGGGGAAATATGAAAACAGATAAATAAAAATAGGCCACAATGCTTCATTGCACACACACTCCTCCACAGGGAGTGGATGGGAAAATAAATATGACAGCTCTTAGTCATGTTGCTTACTGCTGTTCTGGAGGGTAATCTCATACTATGTTAGTGAGTGCAATATAATGATGTACCTTAACTGGATCACATCATGGTATATGCACTTTTGTCTCTGAGGTAAGCATTAGATGTTCCAGAAAGAGTGAAAATGCACTGCAAAAATTACAGAATTATATAAAGCATTTTCTTTGTCCTGAGACAGAGCTGGCTAATGCTGTGATACAGAACTAAAAGCCCTTGAAAAGGGTATTTTTTCCATTTGAATTACTTGTACTTTTTATCCAACTTCATCTGTCAAGGTCCAAATTCCGATTTGCTTGCTGCTTCTTCCTTTTTTTGTATCTTATAAATTTCCACCTTTCTATAAATTCAATCCAGTCGAAGCCCTTGAAATAGAATGCTCTGCCTGTTTGCCAGGTGTCAGCATCAGTGCTTCGGAGAATGTTTCTCCCGTTCAGTAGCTCTGTGATTCTTCTGGTTGGAGCTTTTTTGCACCCCTTTTAGCTGAAGCTCTCGAAGTGAACAGGCTGAAAAGAATAGTGACAGCACCCTGCCTTTGGTCCTACACCTAGCGGGACAGACCTGTCTCCTATGCTCCTGGCAGGGCACAGCTTTGCCTCCTTGCTCCGCTCCTTCCCTCTTTCATCCAGCCAGCTGGCACAACCCAGAGGATGTACCCCCCCCAAACCCCTCCACGTCCTCCCTCTGAATACACCAAGCAGGAATGGTTACTATCCTTACCAGCTGACATTAGTGCTAATTTCCTGCAAGCTGCCACAGAATAAATAAGAGGCCTCTTTCTAAAAAATCTTTCCGGCTTGCTTAAAAACATTCTCTGTCTTCTTTTCTTCCTGCACGCAGCTTGCAGAATCAATAAGGCCCTAGCCTCTTAGCCTGGAGCAGCAGAGAAGCTATTGCTATGAACTCAGCAGGAGCAAGAGCTAGGGCAAGTAAGTAGCCCAGAGCTAATCAAAAATGCCCTCCTATGGCTCAGGATGTTGCCAAGTGCTTGAAGCAGAAGCAGAAGGCAATGTACTATGACTCTTTTGTCAAGCAAGGAATCATCTTCATTATCCCCACTTGATTATCCCTGAATTTCACTAATTGCACTTACCTTTACCTTACACTTATCAGCAGAGCTTAGCCAAGTGTTGCTCTGTCACACTCCTTTTGAAAAAGTGTGTATATTTTCATAACGGTGCCTGATGACTATTAAAAGGGATAACTAGACTCACATCAGTGTATAATGTCGTGACAGTCTGGTACAGAGACTCTGTATTCAAAGAAATTATACTTAGTATTCAAAGAAATCTCAGGCAGTCACTACAGTTTAGAAGAAATCATGTTTGTTTCCCTTTACAATACTCCTATTTGCAAAAAAAAAAACCCAAACCAAACAACCCTCCAACCCCCCCAAAAAAACCCCAAACCAAAAAAAACCCACAAAACCCAACCAAAGAAACCCCCAAGAAACAGCCCCAAAACACAGACAAAAAGAGACTTCTGTCTTTTATTACTACAGAAGGTTTGCCCAAGGGGAGGTTATTTTGTCAGCTGTTGGTGAAGGGATCATGTAAGAGGATCACTGTAAGAATCTACTCTCAGCCAGGGAAAGGCAAAGAGCAAAGTGCAGTTACCTTTGGGGAAGCTTTTGGCTGATGAAGGAGAACAGGACAGCATGAAAAGAATTATATCTTGAATGCAGAAAACTAAAAATCCAGTGGTGGACAGTGTCATTTGCTGGACTGTCTTTTCCCTTGGGTATGCTACAGCTTTTCAGCATGCTTTGCCCTATATGATGGACATATTACTTTGAGGATCATATGGAAATTTGCACTGTTACTGTATTGAAAATGTAATGTCATAGCACATTAAAAATTGCTTAAGGGGACGTATTTTGGTTTAGTGAAAAGAAGTAATAAAGATAAGAACAACTCTGCTGAGTCCAACAGGGCTGTACATTTGTCAAATGCACGCATAGCTTAGGCCATAGGAAAGCTCTGCCATCAAAAATCACAGAATCATTAGGGTTGGAAAAGACTTCTGGAGATCATCTCATCCAACCCTCCCTGCCAAGGCAGGGCCACCTAGAGCAGGTTACACAGGAACACAGGTGGGTTTTCAATGTCTTCAGAGAAAGACCCTGCAACCTCCCTGAGCAGCCTGGATTTCCTCTGCATGGAGGTACCAAACTTGGTTAGTGTCTGTCTCTGTACATGGGACTTGGTTCTTTTTCATAAACACAGACCTTCTAAGAATTTCCCTGTGACATCTGTCTCCTTCCCTTTGAGACCAGTGGCCTTCTTGCCCTTTGTAACATCAACTCAAGCATTATAATAAATTATAAGTGGTGTAGAAAACCTTGCATGAATTCTCTAGCTTCTTCAGAGGGACTAATCCACCATCTAAGTCGCACAGGCTTAAATGCTTTTTTAGCACTTGACCTCTTCATAAGGATGAATTTCTCCCACAGTGAGGCCAGTCTCCAAAAGTTACTTTGTCTGCCAGAAGAAACTATGAAGAATACACAGTGAATAGCATACAAATAGCAAAGAAAATAACAGAATTTGTAATTATCCGTAAAATACCATTGTCTCACAGATTATTTTCTTGGATAACTGTTTAAAACATCAGAATTAGTATTTAGAGAAGCATATGATTATAACAATTCTACTAGGAACAGTAAAATATGCTCTATGAACACTCTGTGTGTACAGCCACTGGTCTAAATCAACTCCACTGCCAAACTGGCAAGCACCAGGAAATACATTAAATGAATAGACAATTCAGAAATGTCCAACAGATAACTAAAATTGCAATTTTATTTTTTTTTCAATAATATTCATCAGACAATTTTCTGACAAGACTTTTCTGAAAGATGAAGTGCAAATGGGAACCCTGTAAGAATGTTTAGAAGAATTGTACATGACATTTTTTAAGCGCCACCAAGTACACATTGAATACTTTGTAAGTATATAGGCATAGCAACATGCAAGTGTCATGTACCTTACATTACAATATGCATTTTGTCTGCTTAACGTTATTAATGACGAAATTAAACGAAGGAAACGTGTCTCACCATCAGTGCAATATGTTTAATTCCCACAGATTTTGTTTTCACGTTAGTGGTTATATTCAAATATAACCTCCCCAAGGCCGCAATTCAGCAATGTAAGAGCAGAGTACACTGGAGTTCTAGGAGAGTACACTTAAACTAACTATGAATAGATGAAGTTGTTAAAAGTCCTTTCACAAATTATGCCTTACTATTTGTCCTAGGAAATTAGGAAACTTCAGCTGAAGTTTTTTTGTAGTTATAAAATATCAAGGCTGTAAGTAAAGCATGCTTGAGGACTGCTTTACAATTCTGTTGAAAAAGAGCTAAATGGCAAGGTGTATTAAGGACTTGAGCCTTGCTCTTTGGAAATCAATAGGTGTATTGTACCCAACTTTTATGGTAGCAGGACATATGAGAGTGAACTCATGGATTACTGAACCCATGGCTCACTGTTTAGGCAGAAGCTGATGACAGTAGGTCATATTTGCACATTTCCATGGAAGCTATATAGGGGTATAAGCAAACCTGCTTTCACTGAAAAAGGATGTGTGGAACTGCATATTTACTAACATTAATCAATATGCATAGAAAGGAGAGGAAGAGGAAGCAATGAAGAATTTGGCCCAGCAATTAAAGATTTTCCTCATGATCAACATAAACTGTTGATCATGATCATTACTGTTTTCTTTACAAGTTATTACTTTAAAACCCCTCCTTTAGAACCTATTATGAAAACCCTTCAATGATTTCAATGTAGAATAAGATTAAGAAAATGAGTATGTCTAGAAGAAAATAGCATCAGTGATTTTCAACACTATGCATAAGGGCAGAGTAAGGCTGGCTGTAGTTTGTGCTGAAATGTGAGATCAGAGCTCACACATGAAACCCTGCTGGCTTGACCCTGAACACAGGGAAAGTGCGAAAGTGCTGACCCTAACAGGCTTGGCTTTACACCTGGAATCTTAAAATAAAATAGAAGAAATAAAAATCCTTGTTCTTTTAGACAACAAACTTCTTTTTCTTACCTCCTTTCCAATTAGACTGCTGCTTTTAGCCCGACAGAGAATAGATGAGTTAAGACACAGACTGTGGAGGGCAAATCTGTAGTAAACACAGAAGCCATAAGGAAGCATGGGGTCTGGGTTTTTGGGTTTTTTGGTTTTTTGGTTTTTGTCTTTTTTTTTTTTTTTTTTTTTTAATTTTTTACATTCTGCCACTTCCTGAGAGCCTCTGGAAGCCCCTTGTACCCTCTAGTAGAGTCATCATATTGGCTCTACACCATCTTCCATCTGGTTGTGAGTACATTAAACATTGCTCAAAAGAATGAACATAGCTTGGCAACAAGGTGATTCCTAGATGCTGGAAGAAATCCCTTAAGGGCTGCTGGAAGCGCACAAAGCTTGGAACATCCTGAGGATGTGGAGTGATACAGAAGTGTGCTGTTAAACCATGTTTGTACCCTTATTTCCTCCTGAGTTAAAACAAGTGCAGAGTGCTGGGTTAGGTTCGTCGACAGCAAAAAGAAACTGTGCTAGCTTCTGTTACTACCAAGTAGACAACTCCCATTTGCTTTAGAGTTACTAGGTCCACTCTGAAAAAACACATAGGAAGTCCTTCTCTCAGTATGGGCTTCTGCTCTGCTCTGTTGACATCAAAGGAAGCTCTATCCATTTACTTTTCTCTTACTGTTTGCTATAGTCCTTCCCTGTCCCCCATGCATTGCGTGTTTTTAATGTAAACATGCCCTGGCAATATTACGTTTAAATAAGTAAGAGACATGTCAGAATATGTCAACAGTATTGGTATTGCATATTTAATTCAAAAGCTTGTATGTGTGCTTTTAAAAGTTTCTTTTTAAACCTGCATGCCTTACCAGAAAGAACTGTGTTGCAATTGGATTGCACATCATTATCTAGTGCTGACTAAATACTGATGTGTTCTAGCAGCTTATTTTTAAGCTGTTTGGGATGAATCCCCAGCCAGTGTAAATTGGCCCACATTTAAGGCATCAGAGTGAAGCTGATTTATACCAGCTGAGGCTGTGTCCCTATGCCCTGTTAAAACCTCAAACTATCCAAAAATTAGCAAAGAACAGAGCGAGAATAATGAACCCAGGCAAATTATTTTTTCTATTTTTAACAGAAAAAAAATTAAAATACAGTGATCTCATTTCAAGACTACACCAAAGATTCAGTAGTATTTAAAATGTATACAAATATCTCATAGCTAGTATTTAGACTAAGAGGTAGATGTCATATTCTAGGAATAGTACAGCGTGTGGAATGATGCTAATGGGTGTTGCTGAATACATCTATTTGCCTGATACGTAGGACACAAAGGAGGGT
>JBCJKH010017579.1:0-16146 GCA_039877255.1 Loriculus beryllinus
GTCCCTAATGAAGAGTCCCTCCCCAGCATCCCTATAGGCCCCCTTCAGATACTGGAAGGCTGCTGTGAGGTCTCCACACAGCCTTCTCTTCCCTAGGCTAAACAGCCCAAATCTTCTCAGCCTGTCTTCGTATGGGAGATGTTCCAGTCCCCTGATCATCCTCGTGGCCCTCCTCTGGAACGGTTCCGTGTCCTTTTTATGTTGAGAACACCAGAACTGTACACAATACTCCCAAGTGAGGTCTCAAGTGATGCTTTAGAATTCATTGTGGTTTTAACTGGAAGATGGGGTTTGTCTTACTGTGTCTTTAGATGAGTAGGTTTAATGTGCTGATTTTATGTGTATTAGATAGTTAGAATTATGATGGGTATTCACTGCTGTGAGTTAGAAAACAAAATAATCATGGAAAATATCAAAAATCATCATGGAAAATGATGTCAGAAATCATCAGTTGAAATTGTTGCCTTTTTTTTTTAACATCTCTGTATTGTTTACAATTAAAAATAGTTATTCAGAGTTTTTGGTTTTGTCTTCTTTGAAGAATGTTCATTTTAAAATGGGTACAAATTGCTTGAGTTATCCAGGAGTAGGATTGGGTGATTTGTTCTGGTAATCCCTTTTGAAACACAAATGAAGTGCTGGGGGGAAGTCCTTGTTTTGCTTTCTGGGAGATGTTATTTTAATTTATATCTCCTCATGTTTTGATAACTTTTATGTAACTTCATGTCAGATAATTTTAATACTTTTCCAGCTAGTTTCTCTCCAGAGCATTATAATTAAACGTATAAACCAAGTTATATTTTTGCAGAATAATTTTTTCCTATTAATATGAAACCCAGAATGTTTATTATAGCTGGAGGTGGTTATTAGCTGTAATAAACCTCATGCATTTCACAGTACTTTGTAGTCAGTTTCATTATTTTGCTTCAAGGAGCTGAAAGCTTTTTCATTTTGTTGTGCTGAGTACAGTGAATTTGATCTGTTAGTGGAAGGTGATGTAATAATGCAAATCATGTTTGTCCACTTTATAGGCTTTACATATAACAGTGGGGAAAGAAATAATGAAATCTAAGGAGTTATTACAGAAGTACACAAACTTGCAGGGAGATTCAGGAGCAGGTTTGTTGTAGGTGGTTTGAACTCCCTTTTGTCCTGACTGAAATACCTAGCAAGAAAGGAAGCGAATGTTTAATATATTAAAAGAAGTAATTTTTGCTGTTATTCAGAAAGCAGGAAAGTGCTGTTACTCTAATCTGTTCTTTAAAGGTGTGATCTTTATCTTTTTTCTTTTTTTTTTTTTTGCTTTTATTATTTAGGTCTCTGACAGGTGTAATGGACAGTGCAGAAAAAGGCCTGTCCTCGGCTGAAAACCTAAAAGGTTTTATTGAGATAATAATTCCATTACTGATTGAGTGCTGGATTGAAGCATCTCCTGCACAATCAGCTCCCATTCTTGGAAACCTCTTGGAATCAGACTCTCAGCAGCTTATGCAGCAAGTGCTTAGTATAATACATTTATTGTGGAAACTCACAAAGCGACATGATGAAACATACAAAATGGTAAGGGAGAAGTGATCCATGGCATAATGATGACAGTTCATTTTGTTTTGATTGGAATCTAATGATTTGGTGATTGGAAACAGTGGAAATATTTCATTAAGAGAGAAAAAGCCTAGGTTTTCAGTGGAGTTTGAGTCTGGATTTTTGGCAAGTCTCTTTACTCTAGAAAAGCATCTCTTGAACTGAGCAGTCAGTTCAGTGGGAGTCTCTGGGAATCCTTGACAGACTGCATGCAGCGCAAAAGCTTTTGGAACTGAAAGTGGCATTGGAGAAGGGGAGCATTTTGTCTCCCAGATAACCTCTAGAATATAAATTTGGCAAAGTATAGAATGTTTGTTCCTTGGTTTTATGTGTTTTATGGGTGCAAGGGGGGAAATGAACAATGAAAATGAGCAAACCCTAAACCCTTGGAAAGGTAGGGGCTTACAGTGGTATGAGGTCAGTCATGTAATTTGCTTGGTGCAACCTACATTTTTGTGTCATGGTTGGTAGTATCAGGAAACATTGAATCAAAACCTTAAGAAGAATTTTGAAAATGTTCTCATTATTTTGTCTGTTTTTGATAAATAATTTTTTAGTCTGGTGCTCTTCCAAGGATTTTGCAAGCTGAGAAAGAAGCATGTTCTATTTCAGCTGTTGAGAGTAGTTGGAAGGAATGTCTTGACAGCTGTTTGTTTTACCTTTATATAGAACTGTAGGTCCATTTGCTATACAAAATCTGCGCATACAGTGAGTAATAAACATTTGTGGAATCATTCCATTAGACCAGAGTTACCCAACATACACAGTCTTAGGGGTGGATTCAGTGTGTATGAACAAAACACGCTCTTTCCCTTTTTCCTCTTCAGCTTTTCTAGAGGGTCTCTTGGAAACAGGCAGTTGGCAAGGTAAATACCTGTGGCCTACTGCCCCTAGCCTTTTTTCTTGTGGTACTGCAGAGCTGCTGCCCTTAGCCATAGAATGTCTGCATTTTGGTCACATGGAAGGAATGCTGCTGTGTCAAGCTATGAGTGGGCTTATGTACACGCAATTGTGTTATGACCTTAGGATGTTTTTGGGGAAAAAATTATCAGATACCCATACAATCTTCTTTCTGGCATGTTGTGTTTTCTGTAAGATAAACAGTTTTGCTTTTTCCTGTGTAGTCACCTTTTTATATAAAATGAATTCAAACGCCTGAGTTTGAAAATGGAAGCTTTGTGCCCTTAGGCTTACAGGCCACAGTGGTTATTACGGACACCTTGAAAACCATTCTGAATATGCTCAGTGGGAACCTATTCTTTGAGATAGTTTAATGGTCATCCTCTGTTCTTAATACTTGAATATCAAAAAGATTATTCTGCCTGACCAGTGTGATAGCAATTCAGGACCTTTTTTGAAGTGAGTTCTGTGGGACACTTTGTGTAATGGTAACTGTGAGTTTCTGCTAACCCACAAAGTAAAATTACTTTCAAATGTTGAAAATAATCCCTTTTTGTATGAGGATGGCCTTTCTACTGGAAAACATTTTGTCGGTGGGCTTTGAACAGCAAGTATGCTAATGATAGGGAAAGGTGAAGGCAGTGTCAGAATGCATCTTAATAGAAACTTCAGGACAATCACTACAAGTAAATCAAGAAATTCCCTTTGATGTTAAGTACACTGAAAAAATCAATATAAAAGCACCTTCAATTCACATCTGTAACTGCCTCAGTTTAATATTGCATATATTCATATTAGTATGTGCCAAGAAAATACTGGTCCAGTCTGGATTAAATGTTATTTCTCAACTTTAACTTACAATTTTACTCGTTTTATGAACCTGGGGGTCTGTGCACAAGACTTCACATTTACATCTAAAAGCAAATACATATCTGAACGCTTCAAACAGAAGATAAAGTTCCTGTTTATCTTTGATTCCAGTAATGGATTTTGGAAGATGATTGCATCACTGTGTTTCATTTACTGCCATGTTTTCTGACTGTCATCTGCTTTCCTTGACAGGATTTATGGCTCCGAATGAATTATCTTGTTGATTTCAAACATCACTTCATGCGTCATTTTCCTTACTCTTTACAAGAAACAGCAAAGCACAAGAAGAAGGACTCATGCAAAGGGTAAAAATAAAGATTTGGTTGTTTTTTGTTAAGGTATTGTATAGGAAGTCATCTGAATAGCCTGTTGTAGAAATTAGAATGCTGTCCTAGAGAAATGAAAGTATTTTATTGACTGCCTGATCTGGAATTTGCATATTGCTAAAATGGTGATTTGTGCTAGTCTGACTAGTTTCACATTTCTGCATGTTTTCTTCAGCTGACTGCTGAAGTACATCAAAACATAGGTAAAACTTTGCCCCTCTCGCCCCCATTACTCTGTTCTGGTTGTATTACAAGGCTGGATAAATACAGCTAGGAGGATGGGACGCATTGTGCTTATCCTTTATGGCAGACCAGTACTGAAGCAGGAAAAGCTAAACACTCACATGTTTCTTCACTATTAAGGTGGCAGAATGTGGGCAGTAATTTTGTTCTGGTACAGGCCAGTAGCAGGTTGTCTGTTCTTCTCAGCTCGTGGGTGTGAGACTGTAAAGTCCGTTCTGGAGCTACTCTGTGCCATTGCAGGCGATGTAGAACACTGATGTTTGTGCAAGGGGTATCAGTTTCTGTCTGTCTGTGTTTCACATACTTGCAAACTGTGCCACTGTAGATTGAGCTGTAGTGGTAGAACCACCTCTTTTTCTATAGTATGGGTCTACCATGGTGCAAGTATACTTGAGGCTGAAATATCACTTGATGCTTTTACTGTTGCATTTTCCCTTCCTGGAAGGGCAGATAGGTCAGAAATACAGTATAGCTCCTTAAATGCTTTTATTTCAGCCAGGTCTTACCCATTAAGTTTATAAGCCAAAATGTGTTTTGACCTGAACGCCCTTTCTTGAAAATATCCCAACTGGTAGTTTTGCAAGGTAAATGCAACCATCTTTCTTGTCTTACAGATGATATCCTGACTAACCCTACTTCTGTTGATCCTTCTTCATTCTACTACTATGTTTTGTCCCATTCTTGCACTTCAAAATAAATATGTTGTTGGCTAAATGCAGGGAAAATAATTTGTGAATTTGTGATTTTTTTTCTTTTTGTTTTTTGATGGTGGTTGTTTTCACTGTTATTTCAAGACTTCTAGAAACTTAACTTCATACCATGAAGATGTTGCTTTTGTTTTCCTTGCTTAGCAATATATTAGCTAAAAGGCCTGCACTTGGAAACCTTGCATGGTGTTTTGGAGCTTCCTTAGTTGCAGAACAAAAAATTTCAAGCACTCAGTTGTCAGATGTGAAGACTTTAAGATGTGTATTAACTTTAAAACTTTAACAGGAGGGTTTTTTTTTAATACATAGTATAATTTCTGCCAAAGTAACATATAGTAAAAGGCACAAATATTTTTTCTGTAATCTCACTTTTCTTTTCTCCTTCTCCTCCCCGTTAGAAACAAGTATTGTATGACATCCTCAAACAGCGTAGACCATCTTTTACTGAACTTAACCTTGTGTGACATAATGGTTTCATTAGCAAGCACTTCAACACTTCAGATGGATTCTGGTTGGCTGGACATGATAAGGAAATTTGTGACAGATACCCTTCAGGATGGTAGCAAGCTGAATAGCAAGCAGGTGAACAGATTGCTTGGTGTGACTTGGAGACTAATGCAAATACAGCAAAACAAAGGTAAGATATGACTAGTTTCTGAGAAGCAGAATTATGCACTGACAAAGAGTTTGATTTATTGCATTTTCAGGTCACTTCATCTTACCCTCAGTTGTTACATCGTAATGTATTTTGTCTGTAGATGTTAATTGAATTTCTTGGTCATATCCCTGCGTGTAGCATTGAAAACTGCTTGATTTTTAGGAATGCTGTTAGATTTGTACTGTTGATATACACGGTGTTAATATATTTGTGGACTGATTTTCTGGTTTTACTACTTAATATGTTATAAATGGGAATATTAGTTTTCTGCATTGAAGAAAATAATTATTAGGATGTAGAGGTGCATGATACTTGAATATTTCAATCCTTATTTAAAAGGATTAATATAGCTGGTAGGCTCCCTTTGAGTACTGTCAGATGACCATTATAGTTCTCTGATTACATGGAATGTTGAGATAGTTCTGATGGAAGCTGCTGTATGGTGTTTTCCAAGATGTTTTATTTGAATCCTTTTCCAAGAGAAAACACATTTCCAGTTATGACTTTCAGGACCAGTTCAGTATGTTGGTTGTGTTGCAGGTAAGACCTTGGTTGGCATGTTTAAGTGATTGATGTAGGACTTTAAGAAAGGAATTTTTCAGTAGATCTAAAGGTGCCAGGGGTCTGCTGTGTCTTAGCAGTCTGGTAGAAGTGGATTCTACAGCCACATAGCCAAGTAGAGTTTATAGAAGGTGCATTGCCTTTTAGCAGCAGGTTTCACTGTTGGTATTGTAAGATGAAAAGTTGTCAAATGTCCCTCAAATATACTTTGGCAGTTAGTTGTATCTCCTTCCAAATCCATTTTGAAACTGGGAATATGTCTGTTCCTTGTGGCAAAGGCAGCCAATGGTGTCCTGGGACCCGTTAGGGGGAGTACTGTCAGCAGGTTGAGGGAGGTGATTCTTCTCCTCTATTCTGCACTGGTGAGGCATCACCTGGAGTACTGTGTCCAGTTTTGGTCTCCCCAGTACAAAAGAGGTGTGGACATACTGGAGAGAGTCCAGTCAAGGGCCATGATGATAGTGAAGGCACTGGAGCATCTGTCCTGTGAGGAGAGGCTGAGTGAGCTGAGAATGTCAGCCTGGAGAAGAGAAGGCTTAAGGGGGCTTCTTATTAATTTATGTAAATACCCTAAGGAATGGTGTAAAGAAGAGAGAGCCGGGGTGGTTTGTTTTTTTTTTTCCGGTGGTGCCCAGTGACAGGACAAGAGGCAATGATCAGAAACTGTTTCAGTTTCACCATGTTTGGACATGATGTCCAAATAGCAGGAGCACCATTTCCACTGTTTAGGGTTGCCCAGGGTGGTTGTAGAGTCTCCATCGTTGAAGATAATCAGAAGCTGTCTGAACATGGTCCTGACAGCCAAATCTAGCTGATCCTGCTTTGGCAGGGGTGTTGGACCAGATGATCTTCAGAGATCCCTTCCCATCTCAACCATTACTGTGGAAGAAAAGCTTCCTTCCTTGATGCTTTTTTATAGTGCGGTAGGAATTCTGAACTGGTTTGTGTCAAATGATACTGCAAAAGATGCTACATACTAAAAATATAACTTTGATTTGTTTAAAACCTACCTGACATTGAGATTAAAGGCCTGAGGGGTTATGTCTTCTTCAGGGGACAATACAAATGAAAAAATGAACCATTACGATAGATCTCCTTGGTACTTGTTTTATAGCATTTGGTACTTCCTTTGGTGTTAAATGTTGATAGTTGTACAGATACAAATTATAACTCCTCTGTGTGTTTGTATAAAACAAGAAGATCAAGTAGCATTACTTCAGATTTTTATGGAATTTTTTCTTTTCCTAGCGGCAACAGAGCCCTTGATCAAAGCAGTATATACACTTTACCAGCAGAGGAATCTCCTCTTTCCAGTTCGTACGTTGCTTCTGAAGTTTTTCAGCAGAGTTTACCAAAAAGAAGATTTGAGGACTCAAAGAATCAGGTAAAAAACATTTTCATATTCTTTCATTTATTCACATTCTTTCAATATAGTATCTTTTATTTCAGAAGATAGAACACTGAATTCTGATGTAGATGTTACGAAACTTCATTCTGAATCTGTTTTGGAACTGTCACTGAAATTTGAAAGTTTAGGTTCACTGTGAGATGAAGATGTGTATTACCTGTTCTTAATGTAAATACCAAATAGATCTTAATGATTTAAAATTTAACTTGCAATAAACTGCTGCAAGCTCATTGTTACTGGCTGTGTGGTAGTCAGTAGATAGAATCATAGTCAGTAGGTAGAATCATAGAATAGTTAGGGTTGGAAAGGACCTTAGGATCATCTAGTTCCAACCCCCCTGCCATAAGCAGGGACACCCCACACTAAACCATACCACCCAAGGCTTCCTCAAGCCTAGCCTTGAACACTGCCAGGGAGGGAGCACTCACAACTTCCTTGGGCAACCCATGTGTCAAGATTGTATAGCTATAGCCTTAGAGCATTTCTTTTACTTCAGTCCAGGGTTATGGACTTTTGGCTTAGTGCATTTGGTGATTCTGGTAGTGCCTCTCTAGACTTTTGTGCTTACTTTCTTTAAGAAAAGTACGCTGTTGTTTTTTTTGGATGTGTGATTCTAAAGACTAGGTTTAAGGAAATATTCTTGTCCTTTTGGGTTTCCAGTTTGATGCATCTATTAGATATCTGACTTGCTTCAAGTAAGAGGAGCTTACTCTCTATATTGCTGTTATCTTACAATGAAAAAGTTTAATTTGTCCGAATTGTTTCCCAGTCTCAACTTTTCCAGACAGTATTTTTCAGCTAAGTCATCGGTTCCACCTATGTAAAATCCTTAAGCAGACACAAGGCTGCATCAAGCCTACCTTACTTGAAAACTGCAAAAAGACATAAGATCATACCCATGATACCTGCTTGTGCTACTAGATAAAACCTCCACACCTCAGGGCCCCCAGAAGTACTGGTATCTACCAGCATTCTCTTCTGCAACTTATTTGCTTTCTTAAATCTTACGTTGTGGTAATGCCAGAGTACATATAATTAGATCTACAACCTGAAATATCTAACCCTACTCTGTGAACATTGTAAAACTATAGGGAATTTGAAAGACAGGAAAAAGGCTTGGGAATATCCCATTTTCCTCCTCTTCACACCCAGAGTGAAACAGAGATCTTTGTCATACTAATTTCACCGAGGTTACGTAGCTACTGTTTTCTGCACTTAACTGTAAGTCTTGAGCATCTCATCTAGTCTGATGTCATCATCCAACTATCTAGAAAGCTTTAACTTTCTATCTTTAGATAGAAATCATAAATAGCAGTAGTTTTCCTGTTGTTTTTCTGAGTATTCTACATGGAATTGTGTCATTTTTAGTAACAGAAGAATTCAATCACACAAATTCTTTGCAAAAAAGGATAATTGCACTTATGTCAAACGAGATGTTTTAAGGCAACACAGTGTTTGTGTACTGTACTGATCCATTTCTTTTAGCAACAGGTGGGTTTGGTTTTGATTGTTTCTTTTATCAAGATGTGAACTGCACAGTAGATCCTGACGTTCATGTTGCTCTGTTCAGCTTGATGTCATATCCCCTTCAGCCCTCCCGTGACTTGCTCTCTTCATTTCATGTTTATTTTTTCCTCAGAAGCTTGTCAAGAGCAGTTTAAGAGGAGCAGAATTCATGTTGGGATGTATTCCAAGGACTTATTAGGTTTTTCTTTTTTTCTTTTTTTTTTTCTGTTTTTCTTTTGGGTGTATCTGACTCAGATGCTGGGTAGGAGCTTTTGGTCTTATTGCTCTGTGAAAGAAAACTCGATTAATTTATTACAAGATTCAGAATTAATATTGGGGTCTTGATCTTAATTATCTTCACCCCTAATCACTACACACCCATGTGTGGTCACTGCATGAATGTATGCATACTCTGTGTGTGTATGGTGTATCTGACACCCCTAATTACTACACACACGTACCTATATATACACTGATAGAGGCTTAAAAGGTGTCACAGCCTGCCTTCAGCACTGGCCTATGTCAGATGCTATAGAAAGAAGGGAAGAATTACTTTTGCAGAGTACTCTAAACTTCCAGCAGTTTGAAGCCTGTACTTCCTCACTGTGCAGAACTTCTTTGTGTTTAGTATCACTCAGTGGATGTCTTTTTCATGAGCTCTTCTGGTTATTCCTTAGACTGGTCTAAATAAGGAGCAACCGCAGCATCCTCTATCAAGGAGCAATAAATCTCAGGTGTCTGAAGACAGCTCCATTTGATACCGGCACCCTGTTATGTGGAAAGAGAAAGCAAACATTTTATTCCTATCAAATTACTATTTGCATATCAAGTGATTTGGGACCTCTGTTGAGTCCGCCCCCGACTCACCCACTTCAGTTGTCTGTTCTCCAAGCTTTTTCTACTGCTCAGCACAATTAATCTCTCCATGTAAGGCCCTTCCCACTTATATAATGGATATTTAGTTTCCTTTAAAAAGGTTTTGGTGAGAGATTTTACTGAGTCTTTTAAAAATGAAATAATTTTTATCATTATGCTACTGTTGTTGACACCTTCAAAGACCTACTTTGAACTTCATTTACAGTAAGCAGATTCATTCGTGTAATCATCCCTTTTGTAGTAAGCGGATGAAATGCTTTTTATTTATAAATAATACTTGACTTGAGAAGCCCAGGTGTCATAGATACTGCAGCCCATGGAAGATAAGATTGGTTTTAGGATTGTTTCAGTTTGAGCTAGATAGGAGAAATAAAAGCAGACCTGTAATGGAGGTTGTCAGGTTTTAAAGCTCAGCATCAAAGATGTTTAAAGGAGAGAAAAAAGCTAATTACATGAAGTTTCCTGAAGTATGAATGATGCCAATTGGTTGGAATGAAAAAAGGAGGTCTGGAGAATCAAGTCATAAATACAAATGAAAATCTGGTTTAGGCTAGAGGGGAGCTCATCCAAGTTTTTTTTTCTGTTTCCTGACCAGCTTTAAGGGGGTGTTTATGCTAAACAGTGCTTGCAGAGGATGGGAAAAAAGGAATAGATAAGCAAACTTGTTTCATTCCTATTTTTCTGACAAGCAGATTAGGGAGAGCAATTCCTAAATGTCAAGCTGAATGTTTTGTAGGATATGAAAATAGCCAAAGATTCTTAACCGTCACACTGTAGGATAAGGAAAGAAGTGGATCTGAAATTAGGATGAATTCAGGATGTGCTTTGATATTGAAAAGTCGGACAAGATATTATTTATAGAGATTATTATAATTTGTGTCAAACACAAGGGGTGGTCAGAGTCCTCAGATGTGGAAGCAACAGTGCTGTAAGCAAAACTGAGTTGAATGCTGTCAAATGAATGCAAAAGAGGAGGATTAGGTAAATCTTATTCCAGAAACTGGGGAGAACTGGTATGTGACAATGTAGATAGTAAGAGCCTTGACTCTTACCTTTAAAAACAGGTAATGCAGGTTGTGGGTTTGGTATAAAAGATGGCATCTCACTTAAAGAATTACAAGTATGTGCAGTAGGATATAGCATGTAAGAGAGCACAGTGGGAGTGGTGTAACTGGAGAAAGCCTACTTATTACAGTTCCTCAGAGTTCCCACTAAGCTAAACTTCATATTATCAAGAATGACTGGTGCACAAAGCAAGAAGCATTACCTGAAAATAAATTGGAAGAAATGGATTACCTGAGGGGATGGTAAGAGGTGTATTTGTACAGAACAGAAATTGGTGCACTTAGCAGCTGACAGGACCTTTTTTGAATGTAAAATTCAAGGAGGCAGTTGCAAACAATCCTGTGATTGGTATTTCTACTTCTACATGCCTGCCTGTGAACTAAGGTTGGGAGTTTAAAAAAGGCAAGTGTAAATTTTAAGATACTAAACTGTAGCTTTTGATACATGGAAGTACTGTAATCTTTGAACAAGATCATTTGATACTTCGTTAAGTTGTAGTTACTCATGCCGAAGAAAGACCAAATTGGAAGAGCTGCAGGGGCAATCTAAGCTATGGATTCCTCTGAGCCCTGTTTGAATTGCTTAAGACACCTCAGTTGTGCTTGCTTGAGGCTCTAGGTAGAGTCAATAGTGAGCTGGATGTTGCAGCAGAAACAAGTAAGATCTGAAGCAAAAAGCCTCTTAAATTTAGCAAGTGAATAAATCAAATCAGCTGAATGTAGTCAAATCCATGGGCCAGATAAATGTGCAGGAATATACCTGAGGTGGTGGAGAAAGTTGTCTCATGAAAGTGAGGCCATTGTTTGTCATCCATGAAAACATGGTGGCTGTGGGAGGTCCCTTATGACTGGCAAAGTCATAAATACAACAGTTTGGGTTGGAAGGGACCTTCAAAGGGCATATATTCCTGCCCTTGCAATGAGCAGGGACATGGTAAAGAGAAAAAACTGCTGTTAACCCAGTTTGAAGGGAATCTGGGGAATTTCAGGCTGATAAGCCTCAGCTGGTCCCTAGGAAGATCATGCAGCCCATTGCTTGGAATTAGTATGTGAACATGTAAAGGACCTGCTGGTAATCAGGAACAAACTAGCATGCAAATCGTGCTTTACCAATGTGATAGTCCTCTGACAAATGACAGATGGCTGCATGGACAAGGGGAGAGTGTCTGACACTACACTTCAGTAATAAAGCTTTGTGCCAGTCACAGTTTTCATTCTGCTTTAAGAAGTGTCTGAATTGAGAAACAAGACATCAGCAAAGGTAGAACTGAATCTGAAAGTCGTCAAAGCAGACTAGCTTAATTGGGGGGTTAAGCAATATTGAGGATGTAGTAGTGTCAGCTTTTTAGCCTGACTCATAACTCCTTAAATATAAACTGACAAAACTAATGATAAATGGGAATGTTGCTTTGCCAGCATACAGTCATTTCAGGCAGACAGTTTCTGAAAGAGTTGAAAATACGCAGTGCGAAACCTATGGATCGAATAAACATTTCTGATGTAAATGTCATAGCACACCAGTGTGCTCAGATCTTCTGTGGTGAAATACTCTTGGCAAATCACAGTATTGCAATTGAAGTGTATCTGATACTAAAGCCAACTTAGAACTGCAAAGAGTAAGTTTCTGGGGGCTTTGTTGTTTCGTTTGTGTGTCCACCACCCACCGCCCTACCACCCCCAACCCCAACTAATTTTCCTTCTCTTTTTAGAAGTCGAAGTAAAGTTTTGTCTCGTTGGTTGGCTGGCTTACCTCAGCAACTCGCTCTGCTTGGCTTGAGAAACCCTGAGCTTTCGAATCAGCTGATTGATATCATTCATTCTGCTGCTTCTCGTTCAAACAAGGAATTACTACAAAGTTTACAAGCCACTGCTGCTCGAATATATGGTAAACTTTTTACGCTACAGCATGATGAGCATTGTCTGTTGCTTGGCGGGGAAGTTGTACTAGGTGGAAAATACTGGTGTTTCTCTCCTAGGTGAATGTAAAGTCTGTGCATGTGGGGCAGGGGTGGAGATTGGGTCAGTCCCCTATAATAAAGGTTAAACTTAAATCATAGAATGGTTTGGGTTGGAAAGGATCTTAAGATCATCTAGTCCCAGCCCCCCTGCCATGGGTAGGGACACCTTCCACTAGACCAGGTTGCTCCAAGCCCCACCCAACCTAGCCTTGAACACTGCCAGGATGGGGCAGCCACAGCTTCTCTGGGCGCAACCTGTGCCTCACCTCCCTCATAGTGAAGAATTTCTTTCTTATATCCAACTTAAATCTCCTTTGTTAATTGGTTACATATATTCAGGTTAATAAAGGATAAAACTATGTGTGTCATTTCCTAAATGCTAGTAACAAGATTAAAATCTTCAACTCAGGTTAGTGGGACTTCAGTCTGATAGACTTTTGTGAAGGCTGCTTTTGGTATTATTGATTCTCCTTGGGTTTTCCTTATTTATCCCATTTCATCATCCCTCCCCCCCACCCCCGGTGTTATATTCTCCTCCCTTCAGCAGGCGCTGTAGGTTCTTAACTAAATAAGAATCGCTAGAAAAGAAGAGGGACGGTGGTGGTGCATTGCATGAGGCGCTGATGCTGTGGAAGTGTTGGGAATGGCAGCAGTTTGTGTGTTTAGCTTTTGACTGTGTGTGTGCCGGCAGATCCGCTGGAGGGCACGCTGGTGCTGCTGCCGGCCGAGGCGCAGCGGCGGCTGGTGCAGCTCGTGTACTTCCTGCCCTGCCTGCCCGCCAGCCTGCTCGCCGGCCTCAGCCGCTGCTGTATCATGGGCAGGATGTCCTCCGAACTGGCCGCCACGCTCATCGGGATCCTGCGCATGAGGTACGGCGACGCGCTGCAGTTTGCACTGCAAAATAACCCAACCAGTACCCCCTCTCCGTCCTGTTAATAAAATCGTATCAGTTAAATGGAAGGCTGCGTTGTACCGAGCACCCTACCCACTGGTCGTCAGGTGGGCTTTCTGCTGCCACTGACTGCAGCTTTTTCTTGTAAATGCTTTGATGTGACACTGTTGATAGTGGAAACTAAACCAGCCCAAATGTATTCTCATGTTCTGCTTGCTTTTAGATTTTTAAAACTTGCTTTTCCTCTAATTCATAGAATCACAGAATAGTTTGGGTCGGAAAGGACCTTAAGATCATTCAGTTCCAACCCCCCTGCCATGGGCAGGGACACCTCCCACTAAGCCAAGTTGTTCGAGGCCCTTGTCCAAACCTAATTACCGCACTTAAACAGCCATATCATAGTTGCTAGGCAAGTGTCTTGTTAGAAATTATTCACACTCTTGTTGGTTTTGTCCTAGCTTGAAAGACCATTAAGTTTTCATCTGAATTCAGGGAGAGAGGTCGCTGTTCACTGAAATGAGTGGAGGGCTTGCTGGGATTTCACAGGAGTGTTTTGCTTTGCTGCTTCTGGAAGAAGTATACATGATTTTCTCCATTGCTTGATATTGATGAACCTTGGATAAATAAGTAGGGATTAATCTTATATGGATTATGTTTTAAATTGAATTCTTTCAGTTTTTCTAGGACTTATTTTTTTATTTAAATATAATGCAACACAGTGCACTGTCAAATACAGACCTGTAACAGACATGTCATGTATACAGACATATTGGCTGTATCATGTCTGAGTAAGATGATTAACGTACGAAGTGATGGTAATGGAAATTCATAATATCCCATATATAATGCAATACCACTATAAAAGTGAAATTCTAGGTTTGGGAAGGTGGATCTCAAATTTTATTTTTAAGAAAGGTTTTCTTCCATATACTGGAAATTCAGTGGCAAGCCATACCCAAGTCAGAGACAGTCATTGTGAGAACTGAAGTCAGTAAGAAGTACTCAGGAACTTATTTTGTTGTTAGATCTTAGCAAATTTTCAGTGTGGGAGGTTTTTATAGTAATAGCATAACTGTTTTCTAAAGATTGTGGGAAAGCTGCAGGTGGGTTGTAGGCATTTGATCTTTTTGGCAGAAGATACAAGAGGCAGCTGGAGAGCAGTGTTCATAACAAAAGTGTGTTATACCCTGACAACAGAGGAAGAGCAGTAACTTCTTATTTTTCAGAGGTGCAAAGAAAGTGTTTTAATTTATGACATGTGGAACACATTTTAAACTAATTGGATTAAAAGATTGGGGATTTTCTACCCAAGAAGTCAACTTAAAATAACTAGGTAAAGAAAAAGTACTAATGCAGTTATACTAGTGCAGTTTCTTGTGTTGCTAAGCCCTAACAGTCCTCCTTTTTCTGGGAGATTGCAAGTTCTGGTGAAACTTGAAAAAGAGATGTTTCTCTTGATTAGGTGTTGTTTTTCTTTGATAACACTGTACCACCTCACTGAAAGGGATTAGAGTTAAACATAGGAATTTGATCAGTCTTCTTTAGAAACACATCTGAAAATATTGCAAATCCTTGGCAAGATTAAAATGAGTATTTTACAGACAGAGTGAATGCAACAGTATTGAAAAACGCTTTCACCTTTATAGCAAACAAACTTGTGGAAGTTTTAAATGGCTGATCTGTGATAACATTTTTTTAGCTGTGGCTCAGTTTCTTAATACATTGGTGAAATTTGCTTCGTGACCAATTTTTTGGGTTTTTTTCCCCTTATTGTCATGACCACGGACTTTTTTTTAATCCTAAAACCTTTATCCTAGGGTAGCTT
Source organism: Loriculus beryllinus (assembly GCA_039877255.1). Taxonomy (NCBI): domain Eukaryota; kingdom Metazoa; phylum Chordata; class Aves; order Psittaciformes; family Psittacidae; genus Loriculus; species Loriculus beryllinus. The sequence continues at coordinate 15,376 of JBCJKH010017579.1, forward strand.
AAAAAATCAGAGAATTGAGATGAAGTCATAAATGCTAGTAGCTGCTGAGGCGGATGTCCAGAAAAAAGTTGCTTTGACAACTTAAGCATGCAAAGTTAGGGAGATAGGTAACAAGATTAATTTCTCAAGAGAAAAAGAATTTGATACATCTTTTTCCTTGGAAAAGAAATTGTACCGTTAAGGAGACATTAGTAGGTTTTCTAGATGTGAACCTTAGCTAGGCTTCACGAGTTTCATAACCTGTCACTGCACACAGGATACATGAACTAATTTTGCATCTCTGATCAGAAAAGCCGAGCTGGATTATTGCATCCAGTTTTGTGGACAGTGATGTGGGCAAACTGGATTGAGTTTAAAGGAGAGTAGACAAAAAAAAATGATAGTAAATAGTGATAATGGGGGATAATTGACAAATAGGTATTGTTAAGGCAAATAAGTCTGGAAAGAAGGGGGAACCATGTGTGTAAAAGGCTGTTGAAAATGAAGGGGAGAACGCAGTTTTAGCAGGATTATAAATATAGCATTATAAATACAGTTTTCCTCAATGTCAGAAGACACTTGGTTTGAGTGCTAGCAAAATTTGCTAAAAGCAGAGATACATACTGCAATAGGCTGTGTAGGAAGGGAGTATAAATATACTAAGTCTATTTATACTGTATAATATGCTGGAGGTACCTAAAAACAGGTTGAACAAAAGTATATCATGAATGGAAATAGATGGAAGAATGGAAGTAAGTCTTGGAAGCCGAGGGACTAGGTAACTTCTGGTAG